>JACEIK010009351.1:0-52583 GCA_018107945.1 Datura stramonium
ATATTAGGGCGGTGGCAGGGGGATGTTTCACACTTTCCATAGCTCCAGCGTCCCTGCAACGCCACGCATCTCAAGGCGCCAGCAGGCTTGGCGCGCCGCGCTGGCCAATGCGTTGTTGGTTGGTGCGTCGTGCTGGTTCCATTCGACCCCGCTTCCAAGGATTTTCTACAAGCTTCATGCTCTCTTTATTAGTCTCAAGTCCACGTGTACGCATACTAATCATTAAAATTTTACAGGGTGTAACAGTGTAGATTGCCTATTGGTTGGTTCGAAGTCAATGAAGCTATGTTGGTAGGACCATATTCAGTTCATGAGACTCTGGAGAAAGTTCATCTTATAAGGGAAAGGTTGAAAATAGCTCAAAGTCTCCAAAAGTCCTATACGGATGTGAGGAGGAGAGAACTTGAATTTGAAGTTAATGATTGGGCAATTTTTAAGGTGTCTCCCATGAAGGGAGTGATAAGATTCGGAAAGAAGGGGAAACTTAGTTCCCGTTATGTTGACCTGTACAGGATTATGAGACGTGTTGGCAAGTAGCTTTTGAGTTGGAGTTGCCCTCAGAATTGGCTTCAGTATATCTAGATTTCCATGTAACGCTTTTAAAGATGTGCATGAGTGATCAGGCTTTGGTTGTTCGGGTGGAGAGTGTAGGTGTGAAGGATAGCCTTAGGTATGAAGAGGTCTCAGATGAATACTTGATCGTTAGGTTCTGGCTCAGTTTCGATTTAAGGTATCAATTTCCTCCCCAAAACTGTTTTTAGTTCGTGAGTTTCAATTTCTTTCATGTAAATGAATATGTTCACTATTAGTGAATTCAGTTCAGACTTGTGATTCAGCTCAGAGGTAATCATTCCGCTAGTTTTCAGCTTTCTTGATCAGTAGTTGTGTATAAAGATTGCCATTCTCTACTTTTTTGTGTGTTTTCCAACATTCGAGGACGAATGTTCTCAAGGGGGAGATATTTTAATGCCTCAGAAACTCAAAGACTAGACCTGGGACTTAAAATAGAGAAAACTGGAAGATCTTTTCTAGGTCACTAAACGAGTCATTTTGTGACCCGTGGGAGGTGACCACGAGTTTTTAAGTGACACATGGTGGGGACTTTGGACTTAGTTTAAAATTTTTGAAGGGTGACCACGAGTCGTGGTCAACACCACAAGTCGTGGGGTGACCCGTAGTCAGGAGTTGACTTGGGAGTTGGGTAGTCAAGTAGTGTACCTGACGTGTCCTCACGAAGACTCATTTGGGACACCACAAGTCATGGTGTCACCTGTGGTGACCAGTGTGAGAGAGTAGGCAGTTCACTCGATTATTGGGACCACGAGTCATGGTCACTGGCCACGACCTGTTAGGTCCCCTATGGGGACTATCGATCAGTTTTCCCCTACGAGTTTTTCAAGGGTCTTTCAATGATATCTGATCCTCCTAGACTCTAAATTACATCATTTTAAGCATATTTTCAAACTATTGGAGGGGTTAAACTGTTTACTCCTCGTTTTTCCCATTCGGAATTTCATAAAACAACGTAAGATTTCTCTAAGAGCATTTCAGAGCAAGAAATAGGGCAGTCCATTTCTCCTCAGTTTCTCAAGAAAATTCTTCGGGCTTCTTCACCAGGTATGTGGGAATTTAACAAGGGAATAGTTCTTCCCTTGTGTCCCCAAAATCCTTCTCTGTTTTCCCTACCAGTTCTAGCCTTGAGACTTTCTAATGTGGTGAAATTGTCTATTAGACCTCGCTTAAATCATGTGAAATGTCATTTATTTAAATTGATGATGTTTTTCCACCAGTTTGTGACTATGTTGTTGCTTATTCCTGTAATGTGAAATCCAGCCCTATTCTTGAATACAAAGAAACTAGAATCTTGCAATAATATTTACCTATCGAAAATTTTGCTTGATTCTATTACTGTTGGGAACTCCTATGTTGTTCATTGTATTGAAAATTAGTCAGACTATTGTTAGTTCGATTTTAGTCAAAATGCTAGAATATTCTGTTTTAGTCAGAAATGTCAGTTGATTAGCTTGACTACTGAAATTCCTGAGGTGCCAGTAGTACCTCCCAGTTATCAGAATCAGACTCAAAACTCAGTTTTAGTGGTTTACTAGGCGGTCATGACACTTTTAGATAAGAAACTCTAACTAGCCTAAGAACCCCAGTTACAGATTATAGCCTATTCTTTAGACGGTTACGATGCTTCTAGATATGCCGCTCTGATCAGTATTAGAACCAATTTCTAGAATCCGGTCCAATAAGACTCTCAGGGTGAAGTCAGAGATGTATCCCTGACTAGTCTTGGGCCCTAGTTTCGAGCTATAAGCTTAGTATTCAGTCTAGGACTATCCAGTAGGAGTAGGACTTAGCATCGAGTGAACCGGGGTTCCAACCCACCCAAGTTCCTAGAACTACGTTGCCACCATAGGTTATAGTTTTATTCGCCTCATGGTCCTAGACTCTTGTGATCACCCAGTTCATGCCTCTATACCCTGGCAAGGTATATTGGGTCCTACCGATGGGGTGTATACATCATGTGGTTATATGTCGGTTATAGACTCTCCCACTAGTCAGCTCAGCCTAGTTTCAGATTAGTTCACATCAGTACCTCAGATTTAGGGCATTTTCTTGACCATCAGATAGGGTCTTTTAGACCATCTCAGTTATTTCAGTTATTTAGTACAGTAGCTTTAATTTGTCATTGCATGTATTTTTAGTTCAGCACTTTTATCTCTTATGTATGGTTTCTTTTACTTACTCACTACATTCAAAGTACTAATGCATACTTTTATGTTGTATCGTTGTATGAACAGCTACAGGATCTCAGTCTCAACCTCGCTAGCCGATTTCTCTTAGAAGATTTCAATGGTTCTAAGTGGTGAGTCCTCATCTTTTGAGGAAGGAGGTTATTTTACTCAATTTTTCTTTCTTCCATTTATATTTTAAGTTAGCTGGGGGCTTGTCCCAGCAACTCATCAGTTGTAGTGGCTTTGAGATGCAGATTTGGTTTTTTAGACATGTAGTTTTGTTCAAACATTTTCAAACATTATGAATCAGCTTCATTCTCTTGTATGTTATATTTTTGCTTTAAACTTTCACTGTATATATATATTTATATGTTTACTCAGAATGCCAGTGTATGATAGACCAGGGGTTGACTTGGGGTAAGACACTAGAGGCANGTTATATTTTTGCTTTAAACTTTCACTGTATATATATATTTATATGTTTACTCAGAATGCCAGTGTATGATAGACCAGGGGTTGACTTGGGGTTACTTGTAATTCCAAGTACCGTATCCCGTCCAGGGTGTAAGCTCGGGGTGTGACAGTCTAGCACAATGCCTGCATTGTTTTGTGCTCCTCCTCCTTGCTTCTCACCTACATAGTCCTTCAAAACCAAAAAGAACAATGATATTAAAATATTTTAAAGCAAATACTTGAGTTCCCTCCCAAGAAGCACCTTACTTAATTTTGTGGCACGACGTATCTCTAATTCAGAATTCATTCTCCGGAGGATCATCCTTTGACTCAACTTCCTCCATACCAACTCCTCCATATCATTCCCATCATTCAACCCTCCAATCACTTGGAATTCATCAGGAGGTTCAGCGGACTGACACACCTTGAAGGTAACCTCTTCACCTCCAAACCAGAACTTGAGCTCACCTAGCTCTACATCTACCAAGGCTCTACTTGTGGAGAGAAATGGTCTCCAAAAGATGATTGGAACTTCCACATACATCTCACCATCGAGAACCACAAAGTCAGTTGGTAGAATAAACTTATCTACTCTCACCAGTACATCCTCCAAAACACCCATAGGTATTTCTTGATAGAGCAATCATCCATTAACAATCTCATTGAGGTAGGTTTGGTGTTCCCAAGCCCCAACATCTTGAAGATTATGAGGGACATAAGTTTTATACTGGCCCCTAGATCACAAAGGGCTTTCTTGATCACACACAACCCAATAGTGCAAAGGATTGTGAAGTCTCCTGGATTCTCCCATTTTGGGGCCGGGATGCTTATCATCATAGCACTAAAATGATGTGATGTCTCTCCGGTGCCCACATGTACAACCTTCTTCTTTTTCAGTAGTTCTTTCATGAACTTTGCATATCCAGGCATTTTAAATAAAGCATCCACCAACGGTATATTTATGGATAATTTGTTGAACATGTGGATGAACTTGCTCAATTGATCATCCTTTTTCTTCTTGGCCAACCGCTACAGATAAGGAGGTGGAACTCTTGGTTCTTGTTCTTTCTCACTTGAGGCCTTCATGCTTGTATCTACTTCTTCATCATTTGAGTGAATCTCATCAACATCCCCCTCACCTTCATCCTCAACATTATCTCAATCAATTGGTGCTTGTGGAACCGCATATGATTCTTTTGCATCACTTGCCTTAGGGGCAACAACTTCTTTAGGCTTACCGCCTGCATCACCAAGCATCTTATCACTCCTCGTGACAATGGCCATTCATTGACTATCCTTCTTAGGATTTGGCACTGTATCACTAGGAAGTGTTCCCTTAATTTGGGGATTTATTTGAGAGGATAAGTGGTTCAGTTGGTCTTCTAAATGCTTGATGGAAGCTGAATGTGAACTCACCATTTAGGCAAGGTTAAATATCTCCCCATTTAGTTTCTTGACCCCATTGTCAGTTGATTCAACTTTCTTGAGAACCCTTGCCAACTTTTCTTTAATTTTTGAATTCCCTATATTGCTCACACCAGGTTGAGATTGGGCATTCTCAACTTTAAGAGGGTGAACATACGGATTCGAGCTTCGATGATAGCCGTCCCCCTCACAATTTTTCTCTCTATTACCCCATCTCTCATTTCGATTAGGCCACAAATGTGCATCACGGTTCCTCAAAACTTGGTTCTCTTCCCATGGGCGCCAAGGGCCTTGATAGTCCCTTGATACTCAGGTCGAGAACCCCCATATGATTTGCCATATATTAGCACTCCTATTTGTATCTTGGTTGCGACGACTCCCTTTTAAAATGTATTAGACCCTGCATTCCCACAACATTTACCACTTTAGGTCGGGCTCCCATCACATGCTTAGTCATTTACTCCAGTTGACTCATCATTTTATAAAAAATTTCATCGCTACTCATCTTTTTTCTCCTTTCAGTTGTTAGCACACTAGAACCAACATCATGTGATGATACATTAGTCTCCCTCGTATTCCACGCCCTATTCGTCTTCAATATTCTTTGCAAGAGGGCTATAGCTAAACAATACGTCTGATCCATGATTGATCCTCCAACTAGATTATTTTTAATGCACTTATTGATGGAGTCTAGAACTCGATAAAAGCATTGAAAGAGCACTCCATCGAGGAGACCATGGTCAGGGCAAAAAGACACTATCTTCTTGAATCTCAGCCACGCTTCATGCAAAGTCTCACTCGGCTCTTGTCTAAAGTTTATAATATCATCCCTCAGCTGCAACATCTTTGAGGGAGGGAAAAAATGATCCAAAAATGCTCCTGTCAGCTCTTTCCATGAGGTGATACAACCCAGAGGTAGCTCCTCCAACCACATAGTTGCTTCTCCTGTTAGGGAGAACGAAACGAGTCTCAACCTATTAGAATCTTGCCTTAAAATTTTTTTTGGTTAAAAGGGTCCATGAAATTCCTCAAATGGAGGTTTGCATCCTCACTTAGTTTACCACTGAAGAGCCCTTTCATCTACAATAAGGGGTCCTTTGGTTACATGTTAGAATCGTGTAGGTATTAGTAATACATGAATTAGTTATGATGGAATCTATGTATTATTTTATACAGGGATTAGATATGTAAGTTTTAGTTATTCATGTATTAGTTATGTAGGTATTACTTATGCAAGTATTAGTTATGTACGTATTAGTTATGTAGGGTTTAGTTATGTAGAGATTATAATACATGAATTATTGATTATTGAATATTTAATTTATTGTAAAATAATATAAAAACAAATTAAATCCTAACATTTTTAAAAACTAAAAAAATAAAAAAAAACACTATAAATTAAAATTTTCAAAAATTAAAAATATTAAAAAAATCAAAAAAGATAAAAAAATTAAAAAAATTAAAAAAATTAAAAAAATTTTATATATATATATATATAAAAAATTATTTGTTTTTTTAAAACAAAAATGTAACTTATATTTTCTATATTTGAATTTGTAGAAATCTTATCGATTTTGAATGTTCAATAACTTATTAATTATAAAGTATCAAATTAAAAAGATTTTAAAAGTAAATAGGGGTAAATGTGTAATTTTATTATTTTAATCATGTATAACTAATACCCACATAACTTATTCCACCCTCTACCCTACATAAAATTATACATAGATTTTCTCAAAAGTTATGTAAGTTTTAATCATGTAGAATTACTAAAAACACAACCAAACATTGTATAACATTAATACATGAATAACATTTATATAAAATTTAAAACCTACCAACCAAACATTGTATAAAATTAATACATAAATAACTTTTGTTATTGGTAACCAAACATGAGTATAAATTAATACACATGAAAAACTAAGTTATTCATGTATTAAATTCAGTGTCTTATCACACAATGGCTTGACCCTAAGTATAATATCCATCTTTGGTGACAGTGAAATAATGCATTCCCCACAATAGGCGGCGGTGAAACGACCCCTAAGTATAATATCATACTGGTGACGTGAAATAATGCATTCCCCACAATAGCTGGTAGGCGAATGGCCCCTGTAACCTCAGGCATAACGGGGTTATCCTCATAATGCTTCATATTTTTTTCAACCGAACTATTTCTTGCTTACCAGTGTTGGCTCATATGGATTCAACCTAAGGACCAACAGCAAGAACAAACTCAAACAACAAAGATGCAAGATCAATTCAAATTAGCAAACAACTCAAGGATATCAAGCGCTAGTCCCGGCAACGGCGCCATTTTTGATAATGTCCAAACAACACCCCTCTTGACGAGAGAGCGTACACGGTAATTTCTCAAAACAAATATTACTGATGGATGTTGGGGTCGAATTCCATAGAGACTAGTGAAAGATTTGCGCAAGTGTTGCTTAGGAAGTTAGAATTAATTCGCACTAAATCAAGGGAAATAATACAATTAGTTTATGGGGGGGGAATGAAGTCAATAATATCGTATATTCTAACTCAGCTAGTTAAATAGCAAAATAACCAAAGTTGAGAGGCAATGATGAGTGAATACTAGAGGTACAGTGTAGATAGGGTGTTAATCAATTGACAATATGCTAGATCATTAAATTATTGCAAATAGGTATAAAAAACTTTGGACAAGATGGTGCCTAATGTTTTTCAACCTCTTGGGTGCCTTTTTATCGAGTCCTTTCTAACATTAAGACACAATTCAATTAGCCTAATATAGTTTGGGTTAGTAGCTTAGCTAATTCTGCCATCAACCACTAATTAAGATTATGAATATAGGTTTTGGCCGTTTCTAGCCAAACACCCACACAATCACATCCATTTCGACAATCAAATTCTTCTCATTACTTAATTCTCCTTTTTCAAGCCAAAATCAAGTAAGAAAAACAAACTCATATTTTCAACTATGGGAAATCAATTATAATTTGAATAGAATTAAACAAATTTACACTAATTAAGTAATATTAAGATGAATCTAGCCATCTAATTAATCACCCATCATCATACACTGCTAGCTAATGATTTAGCTACTCATAATTAAGAAACTAAATAGCATATGGATTAATAAACTCAATGATTTCATTACTAAGAGAAAGAAACATCAAACTCGTATTTTCAACAATGGTTATACCTTGCTAAGGAAGAAGATGAAAATAGGAGAGAGCAATATTAAAATTTCTTCTCCGATTGGGTTTTTCTCTTTCCCAAGATAAAGGAATGTTCAAAATATAAGTATAGAGTACTTTCTTCTAGACTATATACAAAAGTAGGGAAACCAATCTCATATTTTTCAATGCTAGACTTAATTGCCCCTTTTTAGGCATTTTGTCACTTGCGATGGCACCGACAGTTTGTCGGTTGCAATCCGCGAGCCCCCATTCATTTTCTTCTATGATTCAGTGCCATTCCAGGACCTTTCGATGATGCCTTTAGCAGTTCATCAGTTTCCATCCATGAGCCGCCAGTTAATTTCTTCTTTGGTCCAGCTAGATCCAGCACCTGTCGGTGATGGACCGGCGAGTCGCTGGTTGATATCCACGGGCCATCGGTTGTATTTTCTCCTCAAACGAGTGGTTTCCTACAACTGACCGGCGTTTCACTGGTTTCCTTCAATGGAGTGCTGGTTTTCACCTAAATTCATCATTTTTACTCTAATTCATGCTCCTTCTTTTCAACTCAGATACCTGCACATAAAAAGGTAAAAATGGCATAAAATTCATCTAATGAATTGAAAACAAAGCTAAAGCTCATGGTCAAGAGGATAATGAGTTGGTAATTACCAACCCTCAGATTTCTATGAAAATTGGGACCCAGCATTTGGAGAAAGCACCAAAGTCAAGATCCGGGGTCAGGTGGTATGATTCACTTATAAGAGTTTTAATGCTTTCCTTGGCACACCTGCAGTAGACCCTTTAGAGTACTTTATCTTTCTTGAGAGGACTCCATACCGTGGCATCCCTCACACTCTATGTGGTGAGCAGTCATTCACCTGATCGGTAAGGGATCATACAAGAACTCACTCTACACTTGCATTCTCCTACTTAAACAAGGAGGCGAATATTTGGGTGAAGATAGTTTGTGTCATGTTTCTATCGGGGACTCACATGACAGAAATCACTTGAGAGTGGGTTGTACTTGTGTACATGCTTATGAAGGGGATACTAATTAAATTTTGTGCGGTGCTCCGGGATAATATGAGGAGATCACGGGACAACTACGGGTGGAAATATCGCTATGGCAGACCCTGACCTAGTATTTACAAGAGGCAGGCATTGAGGAGGAAGAGTCAGATCTTTGCCTACCTCTAATAGGGCACCTGGTAAGGAAGATTATTGATGTTACAAAGCTGGCAGGGTCATATATTTGGGATGCTTTACTTGCAGTTAGGGATTGGAGGCCAACCAGCCACAGTTGATGAGATGGCAGCCCGTAAGGATAGATACCCACTCATAGAGAGTGTTATGCAGATGTATAGAGTGTGACCTACTTTTGAGGAGCCGCTTGATGATGATGAGGCCACAGTACTCACTAACAGTGTCGATGAACTGGAAAATGATGAGGAGGAGGATGATGCTACCACGGGTGACATGCAGGTTGATGGAGATGATGATGAGGATGAAGATCAGGATTACAACCTTGATGATGATGCTTAGCGGCCCAGGAAGTTCCTTTTACCCTACTTTTTGATATGAATGTGTGTACACTAAGGAAGTGCACTGTTTAAGTATGGGGTGGAGGAAAGTTTCCTATTTGTACTTTGATTCCTATATTTGTAGTAGGCCGCAGCATAGTGTCACTCCCCAAATTAGTAGCTCTATGATTTGTTACGTCTTGGTTTGTAATAGATAGTATGATGTTGATGACTTGTGATACCTTAGGATGTTGGATACTCTATTTGTCTTTAGTAGTTGTGTGTGTTAGTTTTTAGTTTAATTTTTTTTGTTTGTGTTAGTTTAATTTCATAGCCTAAATCTTTTTAGTCAAGGGTGAGTATTTCTATTGAGCTTTGTTTGAAAATTGTTTGAATTTGGCATACCTCACCCAACCTTCTATTTTCTTATGACCTCGGTTTTTTCTGAAGGGATATCCTTTGAATTGGATAATTTTAAAATTTTTAGGAGTCGTTGTCGTTGTAGAGTAGTGACCCTTCCTTATGATAGATGGATAATGACCATCTTAAGGGAATTTAATCACGTATTTTTTTATTTTTTAAAATTGAGTCATAGATTATTCACTTGTGTGTTGGTTGACATTCTATTTAGTGGCTATGCTAGAGTCAATAAAGATGTCACCTTGAATGCATATGTGTGAAATCCATGTGAGACACACATATTTCTTTAATTTGACTCAAAATGATTCTTAGGGCTTAATAATGAAAATTTCATTCAATATGAAATTGTATGATTGTGTAGCTATAGAAAGCCGATTAGATTCTTTTTGCCATGAGAGGTGAGCTAAATTATCTTGTGTGTACATATTATAACATCTAGAACTTACCTTAGTGTACATAAGAGAACGAATTGTTAGGGAGTGAGGATATGATCAGGGCATTTCATTGAAAAAGCCAAGTTTTCCCTATGTTTGTTTTACCTTCCTGTACACTCTCCTAAGCTAACCCCATTTGATCCATAAGCCTTATTCTTTCTTAGCCACAAAAGTAACTTAATCCCTTTCTTTGTGAGGTATTAGACTTGTTTATCCAAAGCAGTATTAGGCACTTTGAGACTTGTAAGTAAAGGTCCACCGAAGTATAGTGTTAAGAAAAAAAAAGAAAAAATTTGTTGTAACAGAAGAAAAATAGGAAGAAGGGGTGCCACAGAATTTTGTTGTATACTTGCTTCTAGGAAAATAAATGATAGAGAATTAATTGCAAAATTCTTATTAGTTCTATAAGAAAAGACTAGTAGTCAAGAAGTGAAAAAGGGGCATGAGAAGAAAAGAAAGAAAAAGGACGAGTTAGTGATGGGTGAACAAACAAGGAAAAAGGTGGTGGACTTGAAAAGAGAAAAGATGTTTTAAAAGTTCATAGGGCGGTAGTCAGTATAAAATAAATGTCATTCCTACCCGTCCCTTAGCCGACATTAAAACCAAGAAAAGGCCTTGTGATCTAAGTCTCTTGAAACAACCAAGTAGTCTAAGTGTAAATGAAGGGAAAGCTTATAGTATGTGACATATGTGCATTACATCATTTGTGATAGTGAGAGTGCCTTGCTTTCTATGTTCCATGTCTTTGCATTGATAATATGAGAGAGGAACATAACTAAAATGGAGGGGCACAAGATCTCTACATCAGTGTACTATTTGTTGCATATTTCATACTTAATCATGTTGGCCCTATGTTTTCAAAATTGAGTCAATTATAGAGGTTGTGTTGTCTTGATTGTGAAACCTTTACATGTGCTTGATGGGAATTGTTGTATGTTGATGAACCCCTTACTCTATGCTTTATGTTTTTTGTTGAGAATGAATTGGTAGAGGTACCAAGTGTGATGGTAAAAGATGAGTTTATGTATGGAGTTAAGGATTGTTCGAGGATGAACAATGGTTTAAGTGTGGGGTGGTGATGTTGGGCATATTTCTATGACCATTTGCCTTGTTTTTTCCTATCTTTTACCTTTTTTTGCATTCATAATCATTAATAAATGCATAAATTCTTATGTTTGTGTGTTATTATGCTAATAAATTATTTGAGGTGCTTTGAGCAGGAAAAGAGACCCAATCTTGAGTGAAATAAATACCGCGACTTCGATCTTGTTCAACAAAATCATCACACAATAAATCAACAAAGCCCAAAGTGATGTCTATTTAACCTTCAAGTTTACCTACTATGGTACCAAGGTGAATATGATCTCCACCAGAAATAAGTAACATGATTCTTCTGTCTATCAATAACAACATGCATTGCACGGTGGATGTGAAGAAGTACACCATTATCTCAGCAATAATGAGCCAAGCTAGTATTTTCGGTGAATCCCCTGTTCAGTAGTCATGCATTACGATTGAAACGCCCAATTCTCTAGAAAATATAGCTCTTTTAATCATTTCTTCTCATGTATCAGCAGTAGCATTCAAGTAATGCCTTTGATTTCACCTGTTTCAGCATGTGCTTTAAAAAGTGCTTCAGCTGAAAGTAAGAAATGATCTCTCCAACACATAAGTGGTTATGAGTTCAACTTCTCATCATCTTTTGTAAAATCAAGTCCACTGCTAAGACATTTATAAACAATTGTACCGTAGTTTTTAACAAGTGCTCAAACATCCAATCATTTGAACTGAGGGTCAACAAAAAAAGAATAGGACCTATTATTCCTACATGTTCCATTTGTAACATTCCCTTGAGATGTTACTGCAGATTTTTCTTGTGTTTAGTCTTTCCTGATTAGAAATCATAACGGAATTTCTTCTAAAATAAGAGAATTTATTGGATTGGTTTAAGAAATTATTTAGTACTTACTTTTGATACTAATTCAAATTGCTTTGTTGTGTCAGAAGAAGGATAACTATACTGATTCGACATACTCTAAAGACACCCTTTGTACAATATTGACAATCTCACATAGATGAAATTTTAATGAATTTTAATTTATTGATCTCATCTTTTCTGAAATTTATCTTATTTGACTGTACAATAATATGTGGAGCTCAGCATGTATGGAAGCATAGGAGAACATTCATTTGATGATATTATTACCAGCATTCGATACAGGGTCATTCATAGCATTACTATACCGTCCCTATTCATTGCGGGTTGGTTATTTGTCAGTACCAGTTTAGCTTATGATGCGTTTGGAAGCCCTCGACCAAACGAGTATTTTATAGAGAGTCGAACCAAGGTTGAAGGTTTGAGAAGATGGGAAGAAGGTTCGGGGGCTATGGATGGAGCCCAGTGCTTGATCCTTAATTTCATGAGATAATTTCATCATTTATGGGGTTATGGCTGGCGAGCTGCGTCAAGTCCTTAACTTCAGAGGATGTTCATTCAACACCTTATCAAGATGGTGGGCGTGAAGCCCCAGACTTCCCAGAATTAGAGAAATTTTCCAAAATTCTGGTTAGATAGAGGAAGCCGTGCGCCAGAAAAGTCCTAATGGTCAAGAATTTAACTAACACTCTAGTGCTATGGTGAGGGTGGCGCACCAGGCATATCCCAGAGTTGAAATTGCTTAAAATTTCACTAACTCTGTGGGGAGATGGTGAGGGCAGCATGCTAGACCTATTTGGGGCTGAAATTGCTGAATTTAAAGATATGTATTGGAGGGCAAAAAGGTCATTTGAAGGCTCAACTATAAATACATCCTCTAGGGAATTTGTTAACAATCTTTGGATCATTTTTACATTCCGTATTTCATTCGGGGAGTGTTGTAAGTTGTTTGGAGGGAAGACAAAGTTCTACACTAGGTTTCCTCTCTTCTTTAATATTTTATTTCGAATGATGATGATTAAGTATTCATTTTTCCACTTTTCTATGAGTGACTAAACTTATACTCTAAAGTTTTGGCAATGTTGTATGGTTGATTGTTTGAAAGACTGATTTAATCTAGATTTGATTCTTCTTTAATGGTTGTTTGTATTTACTTGATTTAATTTCTTATTTATGAGATTGATCACCTTATAAGTAAATCTATTGTCTTTCAATTGAATTTCGTAAAGGGAATCGAAAGGGTTAACAGTAAATATAGAATAGGATTTCAAAGACCCTCAAACCCATTGGTGAGAGGATAGAAATTGTTGTTGAGGATAGGTATATACCCTTCAACCCTATTTAGTTGAAATACAAGTAAGCATAATTGTCCTTTCATGTTTCTCCTACAACCATAGGCATATAGGTGTTAGGGTTTAAGAAATAGTTCTTGGATTCTAGGGATAGTGGCAAGGAATGGGATAGTAACTTGCAATTAGCAACCATAGGAAGAATTGTTATAGTGTAACCACGTCTTGAAAACTCAACTTGAAATCAAACAAGAGTAATTTTCATAGATTTTCATCTTCTTCGAAGTAGAACCAAGCTTGCACCGTTTTAGTTAATTTTATATTTAAAGTTTTTAGTAGTTTAATTTCCCAAACCATTCCCCATTTCAACTGTTTGTTAGAATAGAAAAATAAAAATCAACCTTGAACGAGTAAATTGACAAGTCTATGTGGGTACGATAATCGGGGCTTCCAGTCCTATATTTTTCGAAGACCACGTGCGCTTGCGTGCACTTGGGCGACATCACCTTTCTTTATTTTATTTTATTTTCCTTTACTTTTCCTTTCTTTATTTGAACTGTTGGTCTATTTGAAATAACATTTTTGCCTTAACAAGATAGGGGTAAAGTCTGTGTACATCTATCCTTCCCAAACCCCACTCGTGAAATTGTAATGGGTTTGTTGTTGTGGTAATTAGGAACTAGCATTAAATTATACTGAGGAAGTAAGGGATGAGACGATATTTTGAAACAAAATCAACTAAAAGAGCACATAGATGGAGTCTCCTGTGGATTCAGTTGCATGCACACGTATCAAGTTTTCTATTAAGCCTACTCCCTTATTTAATGTTGTTGTTTTAGTTTTGGTGGTATCCGAGTCAACTCGTGTACCCTTTGACAATTCCTCGGATATTTGTTACCCACCAGTACGAGTACAAAGTTACTCTACCCACCAAGATTTAGTTTGATAGGACAAAATGACACAGTGTTTTTCTGGTGTCGGCTAGGATTTGAACCTTACTCTTCCAGATTTGCACATAAAGTGACTTAAAATGCAATATATGGAGACTAAACTGCCAACACCACAAAATCTAATAGGTAAAATCTACAAGAATGGTATGTTAGTTCTTACTAATAAAGTGATACTAATTTAGTATATTTAGAACCCGTTTGGCCATGAAAATATTTCACTTTATTTGAATCATTTTTTTAAAGTGCAAGTTCATTGATGTGATATATGAAGCTAACGTGGAAGTGAGGCTTGACACATTCTATTCAAAAGAAGGGGAATTTAAAATATATTCAGTCTATTTTTTAAGAAAACGGAAAGATTGACGAGAATGTCCCTCACCGTATTAGTGCAGGGTGGATGAAGTGAATACTCGCTTCTAGAGTCCTTCATGATAAGAGAGTGCCACCAAAACTTAGAGGAAAGTTCTATAGAGTGGTAGTTAGATCAATTATACTATATGGGGTGGAGTGTTTTCTGATCAAGAATTCTCATGTTCAAAAGATTATTGTTGTGGAAATCAGGATGTTACGATAGATGTATGAGCATACCAAGAGAGACAAAATTAGAAATAAGGATATCCGAGACATTGTGGGAGTGCTTGATAGATGATAAGATGTAGAAAGACAGGTTGAGGTGGTTTGAACATGTGAGGAAGAGATGTCCAGATGTTGTAGTGCATATATATGAGAGGTTATCGATGGATGATTTTAGAAGAGGTATATCACAACCCGAGCATGGACCTCGGAACATGACACGAGGCCTAAAACCACTAATGGCCCCAAGTAAACCCATGGTACATACATAGCATGAAAGAGAGCATATTTAAAGCAGGAATAAACTGGAAGTCAACATAAGCGAAAGTCTACATAAGATAAGAACATAAGCGTATACACCAGTCAACAACGCTGAAGTATCTACTACATAACTGTCCAAAAGCCTCTAAACATAAGATCAGCTAATGGGACAACATCCCCAACTAGCTCACAATGTTTGAAACTAAAAGTCATAGACATAAACCATGAACTGATAAATGTCCTTGGAAGATGAGGACTCACCCAAATAGAAACTGAGCTGGTCTGATACGAGAACGGAGCTAACGACAAGGCTAAGACAGCTCGCCTGAACCTATATCATGAAACGATATAGCATAGAGTATACAGTTAGTAATTGGAATATACTAATTATGTTGAGAAAGTAAAACATTCTAGTAAAATGATAATCTGAAATCATAAATATAAAACAAGATAGAACATGAGAGTAAGGACAACATGCTAAAAGCCATATTCCTGAAATAAGCATACTCATGAGGTATTCATCATAAGCTGAACATAATGACCCAAGGTTTAGAAATAGAAATCATGTAATGTACCATATTTAGATTCATAACTGAAAAGTCATAAACTAATCAATGGGTCCGATATGCTATAAAATAAAATATCATAAGACATGAAAATGACTAACTTAAAACATGAGGATCGATGAGAAGCTTCATCATAAATGATGTCATCATGATAGAGCTTAAATGATGTCCCAACTATCTTGCTCAAGTGGGTAGAGCTATCATAAGCCTTTCTAGGGCCAAGAATGATTAAGGTGTGATATCACTGGTTGGCCCACAGTTGGGGAAAACACCCTCTTGAGTGGTCCTAAATAAATTTATATGTCTATAGTGGTGCACGGTTATGAGACTTGGGTCCTCGTAATCCCTGACCTACTCAATGCTAGACACTACTCCAAAAACATGCATATTGCTCATAATCATATTCTAAAAAAATAGCTAAAATCTTATTCATAGGAGTCTTGACTCCAAATTTCTCTATAAAACTGATCTTATAAGCATTGACTAATAATTATGGTGAAACATACTTGACTTTACATGGGTTTTTGCAAGTAATTAAATCATATATACTTTAATAAGGATTCATAAATTCGAAATCATAGAGTCATAAGTTTTAGAATTCGTAATATTTTATGGAGGCTTTGATAATTTATCATACATGAAACAGTGGGGTCATAAACTTGAAATTCAAAAGTTATGCATAATAGGAAAAAATCATCAAAAGCTTGAAGTCATCAACTCCTGAGGAATTTGAGTGTTAAATCTACCCTAATAACCATATTTTATCAACTAGAACATCAAAGAATTTAACCCATAGAGATATCATGGATAATTTCATAGAATTGAGTCTAACCCTAGAATTTCACAATTTCGAACTTGAGAAATAAAGATCATGGAATTAAACTTGGAAAGGGCCTGAGCGTGGAAGGATTTCCCCCATAACCCTACATACCTAAGCTTGAAGAATCTTCAACTTGATTGGAGACCCAAAGGAAATTAAGATGAAGAGGATGATGAAACCCTAGCTCCTCTTGAGGGGATTTAATCTTCACTTAAGGGTGTTAGGAGTAGAATGAGGATTTATGATGATTAAAACCCTTAAAAACACCCTTTAGGAGTCTTAAAATGACTTAGTTTAGGAGTTAGGAACTTAGAAATTACGAGAACACCTTTAAGAACCCAGCTGAAAAAATAACACTGCCAGACCCAACGACCCATTTGACGATCCGTAGGATCTCCTAACGGGTCATCGTCTGACCCATTTCCTTTGGAGCCAAAAATCCATTCTTTGATCTTTTCTTGAAACCTCCACTTAACTATTCATCATGTCACTTAACATATCACTTTACCACTCATTAAGACTCTTTGAATCCCAACATTTAACCCATTTTTCTCACTTAACGAGTCATTATATGGCTTAACGACTCGCCCCCAATCTATGAGGTATTCTGGAAATAAGTTCCTAAATTTTCCCCACTTAACAGGTAACTCAACATTATGTCAAGTGGCTTAACGGGTCACTTGACGACTTGCTCTGTGACCTAGTGCAAATTTTCCTATTTTCTCTGTATTAGTCCTGGGTCTGATCTTATGGACTTTGGGGTGTTACATTATCTCCCCCTTGGGAACATTCATCTTGGAATGTATATTAAGCATATTGGAAAGCTAGGGAAAGAACTGCAATCTCGAAATTGAACAACCATAGCTAAAAACTAACAGAGTGACCAACTCCGGACTGATTTACATGAATGAACTGATTCCATCAGACATATATGGATGATATGACATGAAAGGAACTGAGAGAAATGAACTTTTCATTAAACTAAATAGAGTACTAAGGAAGAAACTAGCACCTCATGTTGGAATTGAGACAGAAGGGAAAAGATGCGGGTATTTAACCATTATATCTACTTCGGCTTCCTAATACCTCCCTCAACAAGATGATTTATCCACAAAAATATTCATTGAAGCTAATTTCTTTTTCTTCAGCTTTTGAACCTGATGATCGAGGATCTCAACCAAAACCTCTACATAGGTAAGGCTATCTTTCACCCCAATTCTCCGAGAACGGCTAAAGCTGGACCACCAACGCACTTTTTTAATTGAGAAATATGGAACACTTGATGCACCAAAGCTAACTCCGCTGGTGGCTCCAACTTACATTCCACTTTGTTAAATCGCCTCAGAATCCCATAGGGGCAATATACCGGGGACTAAGATTACCTTTCTTACCGAACCTTGTAACTCCTTTCATGTGAGACACCTTTAGAAACACCCAATCATCGGCCTCGAACTCAAGCTCTCTCCTCCTAATATCTGTATATGATTTCTGACGACTCTGAGCTATTTTCAGCCTTTCTCTAATAATCTAAACTTTCTCCATAGCCTTATGAACTGAATTTGGCCCTATCAACGCAGCCTTACCTAACTTGAACCACTCAATCAGGATTTACACCTTCGCCCGTAAAAAGCTTCTTATGGAGCCTTTTGAATTCTAGGGTGATAACTATTATTGTAGGCAAACTCAATGAGGGATAAGTGATAAACCCAACTACCTTTGAAATCAATCATTCATTCCCTCAACATATCTTCTAGAGTCTGAATGGTCCACTCAACCTAGCCATTTGTCTGCGGATGGAAGTCGTGCTAAGCTTCACCTGATTACCAAGTCCGTTCTGAAATGATCTCCAAAATTGAGTGGTGAACATAGTACCCCTATCTGAGATAATGGATAAAGGAACCCCATGCAACCGAACTAGCTCTCAAATATAGAGTCTAGCATAATCCTCAACTCAATTTGTAGCTTTGATTAGTAAGAAGTAAGCTGATTTGGTCAACCTGTCCACAATCACCCATATAAAGTCATATTGTCAGCGTGTTTGAGGCAACCCTTTAACGAAATCTATATTGATATCTTCCCACTTCCACTTAGGGATACTTATGTACTAAAGTATACCTCCAGGTCTCTGATGCTCGACCTTCACCTGTTGTCAATTCAATCACTTAGCCATAAATTCCGCTATGTTCTTCTTCATGCCATTCCACCAGTAGACTTCCCGTAGATCACGGTACATCTTGGTGGTACCTGGATAGATAGAGTACCGAGAGCCATGAACCTCGCTCAACATTCTCTTTCTAAAGTCATCTACCATCGGAACACGCAATTATCCCTAATATCGGAGTACACCATCTCCTCCTTGGGAGAAACCTCCACTTTCTAATTCCAGACTTCTTCCTTCTACATCACTGGGATAGGATCCTCATCTTGCCTTGCTTTAACCTCCATCACTATGAAGGTTCTAACCAATTGAACGATAATCCACCATCTGTTGAATCTGTAAGGCGAACTCCTTAACGAGCAATCTATGTAAATTCTTCAACAACTCTTTCCTCCCATTTTCAACATGGTATACACTCTCCACGGACAACCTACAAAGAGCATATGCCACTATATTGTCCTTGACCAAATGATAAAGAAAACTCATGTCATAATCCTTGAGAAGCTCCAGCCATCTCCTTTGCTGCAAATTTAGGTCCTTCTTTGTAAAACATACTGCCGACTCTTGTGGTCCGTGAACACATACACATGCACCCTATACAAATAATGCCTCCAAATCATTAAGGAAAACACCACCGCTGCCAGGTTGAGGCCAATTCTTCACCACCTCTATCTTTTGACAGTCTACCTTCACACCCTAACTACACAGCACGTGACCCAAGAATGCTACTGAGTTCAGCCAAAATTCACACTTGCTGAATTTAGCAAACAACTGGTGGTCCTTGAGAGACTACAATATAATGGTCAAATTAGCGGCATGATCCTTCTCTCTCCAAGAGTATATGAGGATATCATCTATGAAGACAATCATGAACATAACTAAATATGGCTTGAACACCCTGTTCATTAAGTCCATAAAAGCTGCAAGAGCATTCTTTAATCAAAAAGACATGACCACAAACTAATAGTGACCATAGAGAGTCCTGAAAGCTGTCTTCGATATGTCGCTCTCCCTAACTCTGAGCTGATGATAGCTGGATCCGAGGTCTATATTTAAAAAGAACATAGCACCTTGAAGCTGGTAAAATAGGTCATAAATTCTAGGGAGGGGATAGTTATTCTTGATGGTGACCTTTTTCAACTAGTGATAATCAATGCACATCCTAAGAAAGCCTTCCTTCTTCGAAACAAAGAGAACTGGGGCACCCCATGAGAACATACTAGGCCTGATGAAACCCATATCTAAAAGGTCCTTCAACTACTCTTTAAACTCCTTTAGCTCAACTAGATCCATTCTATAAGGAGGAATGAATATGGGTTGCATATTAGGGAGAAGGTCAATAAAAATGTCAATCTCTCGCTCGCTCGGGACCCCCAATAGATCATCTGGGAACACCTACGGATACTCACATACTATAGGAGTCGGTTGAAGAGTCAAGGTCTTTGATATAGAATCTTTAACCTGAACTAGATGGTATACAAAATCCTTGGAGATCATCTTTCTTGCCTTGATAGGAAACAAAGTGACCGACAGGCACAACTGAACTATCTTTCCATTCTTGACCTAGTTTACCTAGAAAATAGAACTCTATCGTATGGGTCCTATAATTGAACAAAGCATAAAAAGCATGTAACCAATCCATATCGAAAATAGCATCAAAATCATTCATATCTATCTCCACTAAGTCAGCTGAGGTGACTTTTTGAAGAATTGTGATAGGGTAGTTTTTGTATACCAGTCGACCTAAAACTGACTCACTGACAGGAGTAAAGACTGAGAAGGGTTCTGACAGGATTTCAGGACTGGCATCAAAACTAACAGCAATATAAGGATTCATGGATAATATAGTTCTTGGATCTAACAATTCATAAATATCAAGATAGAATACTTGTAACATACTAGTGACCACATCAGGTAAGCACTCTTGCTCTCGATGGGATGAAAGTGCATAAACCTATTCTGGCACTTGATAACGCTCAAATCACACCCTTGTAAAAGTATGATGCCAATGTTTTCAATAAAGAACCCAACTAGGTTGGGGTCAATCCCATAGGGAATATGGTCAGGATTTAGAATAATGCCAGTATTTATGCTTTTGGTATAGTTATTTCCTAATGAGGGGTTTTAAACAAAGAATTAAGTAAGAGATTAGTAGATTGTGGTTGTGATCAAATTTATGCAATTAAATACGGAAGTGTTCCCCATGGAGTCATAACAACTCCGAGTTATTAAACTTGTGATCTATCTCAATACTTAGCCTATAAAATTGATAACATAGATTCATCCAAATGACTAATTCATCCCTATTGGAAGACTATACTTAATAACCAGATTAGGTATCTTGAGTGTTTTCAAGTTAACCATTATCAACTATTCAAAATTAACTATCCTGCGACCGCAGCTCAAGTTATTCAATGAAATATAAATTTCAAGGCTTTTTTGTTCTTCTCTTTTCCTAATCTTTGCCTCTCTAGGTTCAAGAAAGTATAGAATTCATGCAAGTCCTAATGTTGCGCATCGTTAAGAAATGTTTAAGATGAAAATATGAACAATACAAGAATGTGTATGGGTTTAGAATCACTTTTATATTAACCGTAGTTAGTTAATTCACCATGGTTTCCACAATCCTAGTTCTGGAGGTTTGCTAATTCATGGTTGCAATAGAAGAATTATATTTCATGAAAGCAAGCATAATTCACAACTTACAACGATGATTAAAGAAAAACCCAATTGATAATTGCAAAATCAAAAGTATGATCAACACAAGAACAATCACTGGAATCTCAAAGCAATTCGTGAATTTGATCTCCAAGTAATGTTAGGAAAAACCAAGAAACACGATTACAACAATAATGAACTGGTCTTCTCAAGAAAATAACCTAAAAAAGTATTTATACAAATAATTGGAAACCTTTCTTAAATTAACAAGGATACTACTAAAATGGATGCCCTTAGATCCTACGAGTCGTAGGATAAAGCTACGAGTTGTGGCTTTCCTTTGGACTATTTCAGGAAGTCTTGAAATCTTGTATGTCCTGGGAGAAGTTATGACTCATACAATGACACTACAAGTCATAGGTTGCCTACCGTGGTTTGATCTTGAAAAGTCTAGCATCCTCTGGAATTTTTCACGAGTCTATAGTACGATCCATACATCATTGTTATGACTCGTGGTCCCTGTTCGTACATGATGTCACCCAAATTACACCTCACAATTGAGATATAAAATGATCGATGTCAAATATAGAACCCAACTAGAGGTTGAGGTCGATCCCACAGGTAATATGGAAAGAACTTAAGTTAATGCGAATAACGGTTACTATCGAATTACTTATTTCCTAAGGGGGAAAGAAATAGAATAATAAACAAAAGTAAACTACTGAATGCTTAGATCAAATTCGGTTTGTATTCAATTAATGACTTGACTAAGATTGTGTTCCCTAAAACTTCATAACCACAAGGCTTATACACTAATGATCTATTCCAGTGTTCAACATGAAATATCGGTAAGTTATGTTCACCTAAATGGTTTGTTCCCTATGTAGATGATGTTAACCAAGCAACTTGGTCCATATATGGGTGTACTTTTAATTGACCCTTACCCTTAATATCGGATTAGCTCTCCCCGGACAAGTTCAAGCTATTAGATGAGGGTTGATAGCCTCAAATCTCCGTTGTTAATCCCTTTTCCCATTCACTACCTCCTTGATCCGGTAAGTAAGAATAGGCAAGTCCTAAAGTTTGCAACCATCAAGAATCAATTAAAATAAAGGGAAAAACAATACGTACACATTAAACCGTTCAAGAATCCGTTTAAGTGTTTTAACACGTGTGTTAATTCATCTTAGCTCCCACAACCCTAGTTATGGGTTTAGCTACTCATGCTTGTATAATCACAATCACAAAATATCAAATAAATCATAATTTCAACTTACAAATTATAGTAGAAGAAAACCAAGTAAATTGACTAAAACACCAAAATTGAAGAATAAATTCCAATGTTTCTTTTGATCCTCAAATTCAAGAACAAAATTGTAAACCTTTTTCTTGACCAAGAGTAATAGTACAACACCAAATCCTATGTGAAAAATGTCAATAATAATCTTCTCTTCAAAAATAAACCTAAATAGTGTATTTATAGTTCCAAGAAAACCTTTTCCTAACTAGCGAAAACGAGTCATCAAATGACACAGGACTTGGTGACGAATCGTTGGGACCTTTGGCCAGTCGTGTCTTGCTGAGTAGTTGTCTTGACGTTGATTCCGGGTTGGCAACAAATAACCTAACGACTTCGTTAAGCCTAGGCATGCGAAATTCGTTAGGCCCTCGTGGTCTAGCGCATCAAAATTCCAGTGTATCTCATGGTTGGTTCAAGTGCTCTACCAATGAGTGGTTTAGACAACTAACTACTCGTTATGTCTTTTTCATCTCCTTTAGTCACTTTGTCAATTATCTTTTTCCCACTCTTCACGACCCAACTTCACAACTAATTGCAAATGTCACGAGTCATTTTCCCTCAGCCCGTCAAATTTTCCTTTGTTTACGCATGCTAAAAACTTAATAATTGCTTACCTTCAACAACGAGTCGTGCTTTTGCCAATGACTTGTGAAGTGCTTGGCGATCCTGCCGGTTTTTCGCATTAATTTGCCCAGTTCACTTCCATACCTATTTTCCTACAACATTAAACACAAAACACATCGTACCTATATAAACATACTCGGAATATTCATAATTTCTTGGTTTTAAGCATCTAAAGTATCATAAAATCACGGAACATGTCCGATGCAGCTAAGACCTGGCAACATGACATATTGACATATTCACTAGTCTTCACGTTGTCTCCTTGGTATGAGTCATGTGATGTTGTCATGACTCATGTCTTCTATTCATACCGGGAGCTTGGTAAGGGGCAAACTTGACCGTTTCACGATCCTTGGTACGGCTCGTAGCAGGATTGTACCGGTTATACGGAGAGTTATACTTGGCCCAACACTTGTGCATAGCCTCTGGTTCTCACCATGGGCGCATGGCATGGCTACGTACCCAAGGATTGCACTTGGCCCATTTACGCACTTTTCCTTTCTTGTTCTAGAATTCAAGCTGAAACATGATTTCCATAGAAAACGATGTAAAAGCACCTCATATATGTATAAACATACTTAAGAGCAAGCATTTCTCCTAAGTTTTAAGCGTCGAAAGTCTTTGAAACCTATAGCACATCAACACCCTCAACTTAAAATTTTTGCATGTCCTCACACTAACAAAACAAAACTATAAAACATTGCTTAACTAGAAAGTAAAGTTAGAATACCTCTGACGACACATCAAAATTTGCACTATGATCATTATGAGATATTGGCCCCTTTTCATTTTCAAAACCAAGTTAGCTATGCATACATGCAACTACAACTCATGAAACACAAGGATCTAGATATGGCATCTAACTATTATGAGTGAGCGAGCTATCACTAATGTTATTTACGGACAAGCCCAGCGAATGCAATGCAAGCCATGTACCTTGACAAATGGAAGTCCTAACACTCACATATATATATATGAAACATGGGACTAAAAGTAAGAATCTCACTCTCATAGAAGTTTCAGATATTGCACAACTAATACCATAGGTTTGCCCTTATTTTCTCTACTTTGGTTTTAGGAGAGGAAGCTAGGATCACTATCGGACATCCATTGGCTTGTAATGTAGGCTTTGAGTCGGTTCGGGAGTAAATATGGAGATAGTGACTAACCCTCCTCGGCACTACACACTTTTGCATCACTTTTTACCCCCTTTTTCCTAGCTTTCTCCTCCCTTTTTCTCCATTCAACTATCATTTGTGGATGTGGTAAATTTTATCTTTTCTTTTTCAACCTTATGTATTGTTTCTTTTCTTTTTCTTTTCTTTTTTAATTTTGTCCCTTTTTTCATCACACCTAATCTTTCATTAACCGACTTTTGTTTCTCTCCCCACCTTATCCTATGCACCTCTACAATAGCCACATTTAACTTGGGCATTTTGCACACAAGTTGGGGTTCATAATGTCAAAGGAGACCGGACAAAACAACTTCATTATAAACAAAATAGGGAAGGTGAATGCATTAATCAATGAAAAGGTCACTTTTGAGGTTCAAACATGGGATCAAAGGAATTTATTTTTATTTGGTAGGGCAGTATAAATTAAATGTGTGCTAAAATCAAAAACAACCTATGATCCTTTTCTGGCTTGTCCTACAACATACGTAAAGACCAATAGGGAAAGTTCTAGATCCTCTTCATAGTATTGAACTAAGTAAGAATCCTCACTCACTCATGGTACAAGTTTGGCACTTATTCTACCTATCTGGTTTTAACTCTTTGCTAAATTGCAATTACACATGCTAATCTATCAATGCAATTAAGAATCAGTGGTCATGGCTAGGTCAACATAAATCTAAACATAAAATTTTTAAAATGAGCCATTTTTCAACAATTTCTATAACATCAAACACAAGTGCATTTATTGGCTATAAATACTTTTAAACTACTTCTAGTTAAAAAAACACAAAATAACCTAAACATGTCGGTTCTAATAGATAGCATGTAGAAGAAACAGAGGAGCAGAAAAATTCCTCAAATTATCGGGAACCCAAAAGATATATATACCCGTTTTAGAAAAGCATTCTTTGTCTTTGTGGAGATGGGTGTGTCAAACTCCCCTCCAGCTAATCTTGTTTGATGGTCACAGTGCACTCCATGGTGTGGTGTCGGGATATAGTCACCCCCTCGGCAACCATGGTTGCCTTAACGATCTCTTTATATATCTCGGCTAAATGTGGCCATCCAGAAGGGTTCTTGTCGGTATGACTCTCGGGTGGAACACTTAGCTCAGCTCCTCTCGCATACTCTTCACCGGCAAACAAGTGCTCTTCATGAGACTATACTGGTGCAGTAGTAACATCTCCTTGCACTCATTCCTTTCTTTTCTCCTCTCTTTGGAGTCTCCTCATTAACTACCTCACTTTGAACCTGCTGCCCATTTATCTCCACTAGCCCTGGCAGGAGCCCCGAGGAATGCTCCTAGAACAAGATCCTTATCCAAAGTCATCCTAAGCAGTGATATGGTGGGGCGATAATATGATTGTGCCTGGCGAATGGCTCAACTACCTACCTGCAGCGCGATTCGAGCTCATCTATTAGGCTACACGTATCTGACAACTCAACTAAGAGTAGATTTATTTGAGCTCAAAGGCTATCTAACTAGTTATGCAACCCTCTAATAGCCTCCTCAAACTCGGCATTTACCCAAGGCTTGACCTACTCTCTCATTACATTGACTTTTCTCGTTAATGTGACGCTTAAACACTTTTGTAAGGAGTTGTGTACTACCAATATACAACTCGAAGGCGGCTACCCCATTGTGGCTAGTGAGGTGTGGAGGACATGTTGGGGCAAAAGGCTGCTGTGTGTAGTCGACCAGGTGGCGGATGTTTGACTTCTGCTTTCCATGCAAGTGGGGACATCTACCTTCTCTCCTCGACTCTTGTGGTGGTGGGACTGCGATAGTCTAAATCGAGTTAAGCAGGTTCATATCATCTTCGATTCGTCCCTAAGTCAAGTAGTCAGATTGCCTTCTGCTTTGGCACGTCACCCCGTCTCCATCTTTCACACTGCATACTCTAAGCAGGTATGTAGATGAGACTTAGGAAAGGAATAGTTGTGCTCGGTGCTAGAGCTCTATCCCGAATATCTCGGTTATCACCCTCGGTATGTTAGGCATGTCTGGACATGATATATGCCACTTTAACAGCTGCTCCCATCAGCACTCAGGGTGTTATATTCACCATCGGCACAAATCTGTTTAGGAGGCTGCTTGTCCAACAAGCCTTCTCTGTGAAGTTGAGTGAAGATTTGGTGACCTTCCGTCCACTAGTCTCACCCATTCGGCCTCCCTCCTTATCCTCTACCGGCACATGAGCCAACGACTTAACTATCTCTGTCACTGCTCTTGACTTCGAAATTGCTTAACCCTTTTAGGGTGTCAAATATGTGGTTGAACTCCATTTGTATTATGCGGAATTACTGTGGTGGCCCATACTTAATTTGCAAATGGCGCTTGAAGCAATCCACCTTCTAGCCACGGACCTTCACTTTGTCTGATGCAGGATGCTCCATTACTTTCTATTGTTTCTTTGCTCCATGGTGGTCAAGTAATTAGCTTGAAACTCACTGACCATATTGCCTTTGGCTATCGGGGTTTTAGCGAGTCGATAAAACCGTGAAAGTGAATATAAATTAATCTCCATGAACTCACATTAAATGTACTAGTCGGGATCCATGCTCCTCTCGAATGCTCCTCACTGGGGTTATTTGGAGGTGAGAGTAAGGCCACGCTAAAAAATTTCGAGCATCAGGATACTACCATAACAATGTGTTGTCTAGAGAGGGCACGGTCATCATCATCTTCGCTCCACTCCGCTATAGTCGGCCTCATCAGGCCTCTTCATCATTAGACTCTTGCCAGAGCCTCACGAGGCTGCTGTGCTCCACTCCCAAAAGGCGGGAAGCTTGGTGGTGTGGTTAGTAGCTATAACTGACAGCTTACGCCCCTGCGGGTTCGTGGCTCATTTGTGTGACTGGTGTCTGCCCGAGACTCCTCCACTAGACCACTAAGGGTGCCCTTCTCATGCTCATAATCATAGGTCTCATCCCTCGGGGCCCTTTGAGAGACGGCAATCTCAACTCGGCCTCCTTGTTCTAGGCGCTGGCAGTTTGATGTCTTCTTAATTTTCATTGTACTTATGGAAAAAAGTTGTACATGTGATTTAAGAAAAGGAAGCAAGAGAATTTATATTTTTGTCTCAACCCTCTGTCCAACATTACAAGTCGTACCTAGGTAGTGCAGTCGTACTATGACTCATACTTATTTCTTATACTAGTCGCAGCGTATTGTACGGCTCGTACATTGATGGGCTTATGGTTCATACTAATAATCTTACATTGATCCTTTGAGACTTGGGCTTTCTATTCTCGAGTGCGACCTAGTTATCACCCTTCGTAGTATGGTTCTACGAGTCGTATTAGAATTAATTGATTAGTCTTTTTGAATTCTAACTATTTTGTTTCTTAGTATGATCACTTGGTATCACTCGTAGTGACATACACAAATCATACTAAGTCCTGTACCATACATTTTCAATTTTAACGCTTGGGACAGATTCCAGCTGATCATTCTACGAGTCATGAGTGCAGTATAATTAAATTAGGATGGCTCGTGAAAGCTTGTCCCTCCTTTGGTTTACCTAGTGTGCAAGCAAACATACTATTGGGGTGGTTACTTAGACTTCACCACCATATTACGTCACAATCGTACACGCATCACCTATCCTGTCAATCCCCATGACTAAAAATTTTCCACTTACTCACTACTCATACAAAATTAACTTCATTGTGTCCAATTCACTCCAAAACGAGAGAAAATAGATGTGAAACCTCTTGCTCATGTTCCATATTTGGTTCATGAATGGAGGAATCACAATGATAGTTTGGTATCGTTTAGCAAGACAACAAAATTGAGAATTTTCAACTTACTTGCAGCTTCTTGGTTACTATTTCTTGCATAGAGTTTGGAGTATGAAATTAGATCAAATCTTCTCGATTTTAAAGCACAAAATCTATCTTAATGGAAATGGGAGTGAGTTGCGGTGTGGAGCTTGAAGTGAGGTGATTGTGGTTTGTGATTTTGTTTTCTTTTGGGATTTAAGTCTAAAATATTTTGTTTAAATAGGTTAGGGAGAATTTAAGCAATCAAGGTGAGTCGGCTTATTTAATTTATCTTTCCCATCACGACTCGTACCAAAAGTCATGGTTTATACCTCTGACTCATCATGACTCATACTGCAAGATAGAGGAAACCCAAATGGGGACCTACGAGTGTGTGGTACGAGTCATAACACTGATATCACGACTTGTACCATGACTTGTAGGTTAGCATTCACCTTCATACTTAGAATAGTTTATCATTACATTGGGTACTATGACTCATACCATGGAGGTACGGTTCGTAGTGACCAATTGTAATATGAACTAATGCATTTGGACTAGCCTCTACATTTGACCACGGACAATACGACGAGTAGTACAATCATTCCATGTTTGTACCAAATATCATGTCTGATCCTACTACGAAATTTTCTCATATTGGTTTTGTTTCAGACCTTTGCAGACACCCTAATTGATGAATGCTGGATTTCCTCTTTGAAAAAGCAGGGCAGTTGTATTAGCCCACGGCGTGAGTGGTTTACGTTAGTTCGTCACAAAGCTCCTCCTCGTTGCCTCCAAGCTGATTTAACATCATCATGATGCTTCAATTCTCTTGGCTACTCATAATTCGTCAAGAAACTCAAATTCATCCTCATGTGAGCTACAGAATTCATTTTGTTGCTTCATTGACCTAAGTTCAAAGGTGACCTCTTCCTACTCAACTGAACCCCGGCTAGCACGCTCAAACATCCACTAAGGATCTCCTAGTGGCAAAGAGACCGATCCATTCTAAGATGATGGGAGCGTCAAAATACACCTAGCAATCCAACATCAGGATTCTTTGGGAAGATAAACCTATCCATCTTTACTAGCACATCTGTGTAAGATCCCCCGGTGGCTTTTTACTATGCAATCTGCCATCAATATCCACATGACGGATTTGGTGTGTAGGCTCCCAAGCCCAACTTTTTAACATAGCCAATGGCATCAAATTGATGCTTGCACCCAAATCCTCCTGAGTGCCCTCGTAAACTCGAATCTCAATGGTATAAGGGATTGTGAAGGAACACGGATCTTCCTTCTTTTGACAGGACATGAGGACTATGCTTCACAATGATTTAAGTACCCGGCCCGGCTCATGGCTCACGTACCTCTTCCTAGTAGCCAGGTCCTTCATGAACTTGGCATATCTAGGCATGTTCATTTGCTAAGACTGGTGAGATGTTCACTAGCAACTATTTCATCATTGATAAGAACTTTTTGGAGCCCGTCATCGGCCTAGCTGCCATCCCCTAGAGATGGTGGAAGTGGTCGAATGGAAAACGAGAATCGGGCGTGGCCTCTTTTCCCTTTCCTTTTGCGCTCACAGACTCTTTCGCATCGTCTGGAGCCTAGGTTCTTCGAGTCTCACACCGCGATATCTTCGTTGACCAACCTCCTCATCATCCTGGCTCAATCTCTACTTATGTTTTTGCATCTCAACATCAAGCCCGATAAGGGAGGGTCAATGGTGGTCTTTACACTCTGATGTCCTGACCATGTAGTGTTTACATCCCATTTGGAATTTGGGTGTGTTTCAGAGTGTACCCTTTTGCCTTTGGTTGAGATATAGACATTTTCCCTAGTTGTTGCTCAATGCGCTTGATTTCTATGCATGATTCAACTTACAGCTCATGCCAAATATATCTCATGTCCTTTAGTGATCTATACATTAGTTTTTCCTTCTTCGGTAGCTCATCCATTATGCTCTCCAACTTCGAGGGTAGAGCATTGCCCTCACGAGCCCTAGGAAGAACATATAAGCTATGTGGTCATTGGTAGCCATCATTATTTCTCCATTAACCTTCTTGCTCACGAATTTCTGCTCCCATCCGTCTATTGTAGTTGTCTTTGTACTATTCAGGCCTTGATTTTCAGAACATTTGTGCCAAGTGTCTGACCGGATCCTTGGGCGTTGGCACAGGCTTGCCCTTGAGATTATCTAAGAAGTTTGCTTCCACCTTGAAATTAGATTACTCGAACCCCATTTCCTTACTAACCCCCATTTCATTTAACTTTGAGCTAGACCCATGTGTAACTTTGTAAGCGAGGTCTAATGATGTGCACATATGAGACAACTCCTAATAATGCTCTTTTTCTTTTTTGCATTACTCATGATTGTCACTCTCGAGCGTGGGCCGGATCATAACACGGGACAAGGAGCCTTGAGAGACTCCAAGTCGACCCATGAATGAATATCTGTCTAACTCAATATCAATAAAATAGGAATGCTTAGCATAACGACATAGAGGAAGCATAAACATTTATAACATTGAATGCGGGCGTGCTTCATATATCTTGACTCAATGCACATAGTCTGAAAGCCTCACATGTTTGGTGGGTTGACGGGACAATATCCAACTAACCCAACAGTACTAGGAAAGCGAGCATGAAAAGATAATCGATATCAAACCGGTCCTCGGAGTATGAGGACTCACAAAGAGATGGATGCTAATCACTAAGACGAGTTAATGACGGTGTGTTGGGTCGAAGATTGGAGCACATTATCATGAAACGATACAGCATAGAGTTGGTCGATCGTGGAATGTACAGAGTATGTAAGTTAAGTAAAGAAGGACATTTAAAAATACATAAAAGATTATAAGATATCATAAGAGTGAGACAGCATACTTTCATATTAAAATATCATAATATAACATAAAACTCAAGGTTTTTTCAAATCATCGTAATCCATTCATTATCATAGTCATAAGAGAAACTTTATAAATCATCACTTGAGCAAAAATAACATAAACATAATAATGCATAAAAACATGTTGAACAATGGGAGGACTCTTTTATAGCAAGAAACCATCATGGTAGGCCTTACGCGATGCCTTAACTATCTTAATCAAGTGGGCGAGTGGATACCAGGCTTGCGAGGAAAGGGAGTGCATTATGTGATATCACAAAAGACGGGATCCATTAACATTGTAATGTATCATTATGAACCTATGGTGGCACGTGGTTATGAGACACGGCGTAGTCCTTTGAATGTCGGGATGCTCGGTGTGCCTGGTACTCCTGGCTGCCATTAGGCTCACACGTAAACCATAAACATAATTCATGAGGTTCATGGTTAAATAAACATTTAACATCGTTTGATCCCCTTTTCATACATGATTCGCCATGATTCAAGGGCCCTTAAATCGGCCAACTTCATAAATCGATCAATCATAAAATCCTGCTTATCATAAATAGTAAATCATTCTTTGATCATATGGGCATTGTCAATACTTTAACATGCTTGAAAATATTCAACTCACTTGAAAATATGATTATAAACATGGGTAACTTGAAAAAATGTTTTTCCTCATCAATACTTAAACGACGTAGTTTAGGGTCGTAGGACTTAGAAATGATGAAAATTCCCTTAATGAATATCCTAAAAATTCTGCCAGCGCGTGTGTGATGAGCACGCAAGTGTACGGAGTCGTCACGAGTATCCCGGTGGCTCTTTTTAGGCAGGAATGTCGAACCCACGGGGAATAGGAATACGGGGTGAAACCTTTTTAGATGTTAATTTACTACAACTACAGTGAAGCAACGGTGTAAAGAGAAGTGTGTGTGTTTTGATAAATATATTTTTATACTAAACTAAGCTATCTAGCAATTGAGTCTTAACTATGGATGAAACATCTTTGAGGCTACAAGAACATGTAAAGAAACGAACTATCAATATACATGGTTTATCTTTTCCTCAGGTTGCTAATTTGAACTAATGCCTATGGATTAAAACTCTCGTATTTAACCCAACTTAAGAATCATGAACCTTCCACCTACATTTTCGTGATAAGAAGGAATTCCAAGTTCCTAGCTATACAAACCGATTCCACACCCAAGATCACATAAGGCCATTTTGAACACACACAACCCAACAATTTTCCCAAACCAAGAAAAGATCATATCCCTGTTAATTCAGCAATTTCTTGCCCTCTCGAGTTGAAACCGGACTTTTTGGTTGTATTTAACATTGAGATATTAGCATTAGTAAGAACAAATTAAATAGAACAACCATGGAAGAAAAGAAAATAAACCAGCAATTAATAATTCATTTCAACACAATAGTTCATAACCTCGGCAAAGAAGAATTAACCACACATTTTGTGGATTAAACATCGTTAAATATGAGTGTTAATCATGCAAACAATTGAAAAGGAAGAAGAAAGGGGTAAAAAATCCACACAAGAATTTCGTCCTCATTGCTGTAACCCACGTTCTGCTCCACCAAAGTCGGAATAATTAAAAATGCCCTAAGTGTTCTATTTATACTAGGGATAAATTTTCTCGGAATAACAAGCAACGTGTCACGGAGTGCATCGCGAACCTTGCCTTCGTGACACGGTCTGAAACTGCGAGCCCTGCGGGAATTGTCGCGGGTAATTGCTTCCAGCATTATTACAGTGTGCATCGCGGAGCACGGCCAACGTGCCACGGTGCAATCCTTGAGACCCTCTTTGGAAATGCAAAGTCTAGAATTCAATCCCAACGTGGCACGGCTTTGATCGCGGACCCTCACTTTGGAGAATTTGTGGAATTTTCCATCCTAGGCGAGTGCATCCGCGATAGCGGCGTGTCACGGCTCCTCGCGGAGCCCTTGTGATCCTTACTTCTGACCGCTTCCTTGCTCGTTCATGAGTTCATCTGATTTCTCCCAGCATATCATTTCTTCATCAAAAGCATGTTACAAAACAAAAGCGCTAATCATGTTGGTTAGTATAAAATCACCACTTCCGTACAATTTACATGAGAATGTACACACACTTTATTAGACAAACAAGGCAAAAGTTATACATTTAATTATCGATTTGGCATATAAATATGCCTATCCCACCTACCCACACTTAAAATCTTGTTCGTCCTCGAACAATACCTTACACCTTCTGAAATTGATATCCCATCATGGCTGCCAGGCTCGACCTTGTCCCGAGACTACGGTTATACCGATTATGTTCAAAGCAAATCATCAAGAAAACATGCATAGTATCATTATTACAACGACACTTAATAAATCAAGACCTCCTAGCACAAGAATCGGCTCTCGATATCGGCAAACTCATGCATATTCGCTGACCAAGATGTCAGGCAATTTATTCTATCTCCAAACATGTGCCCTCACGACAATAAGAGATTCCCCTTTGTTTTAATCACATGAACTCTAGAAACTCCTTAGCCGGGTATATATATACACACAATTTACGCTCACTCTCCCCCAAACGAATTCACATGCATTGCGTCATGACCCATAAGCTTGCCTCTAGTGTTTACTCCACTAATATATGGATGCGTGATGTAAGATCACGTAGGACTTAACGGGTTGTAATGTAAGCTACGGAACTAGTATATCTTTTGGGCTAACCAATAATATTAACTAGCTTCCTTAAGCGATTTTTAATACATCCCACCATCAGTATTTTCGTCCTTTCTCCTATTCTTTGAAGTTTATCCTCATACTTATCACCCGTCTCTTTAACACACCGAGACTAATCGAAGAGAAAGTTAGTTAAGCAACTTCCTTTCCTTCAAATCGCCATTTCACCCTCGACTCTTTTTTTCTTTTTCTTTCTCTCTTTTCTTTTTCATCACTTTTCTTTCTTTTTATCACTTACCTCCTTGACACCATGGGAAAATTGTACATTTTCTTGAGCACTTAAAAGCTTCGACTTTGGTTTAGGACCATGAAAGAAGGGATTCACTGGATTCTTTGCCTGCGACAAAGAAAAACTAGAAGAAAATTTATCAATATAAGGCTCGCGGGTGACTAGGGTTTAATCTGCAGGTAGATGAAAGGAAAACAAGAAAAACTTTTTGGTTGACAAAATGCCTACATCCTTTCCTACACTACACTTCCTTCAGCCGTTTCGTACACACGACGAGGCAAGTTCTAGACAATCGACAATAGCATGGAATAACAATTCCTCACTATACACTCAATGCCATGCTCAAACTCCAGAATGACTTCTGAGATTCTTTAATCTGACTAATCACAAAATTCAATTAAGCCTCAATCGCACCAAAGATAAATTCTGGCATAAATTATCTTATATGTACAAGATTTTGCATACTTTCTCTGAATCATCTTTGCTATAATTATTATGTACAACACGCAACAAGGATGTCGGAGCCATGGGGTAGCAACATGCATGGGATACAACCAACAATCCAACTAAAAAACAAACTAAGGAAAAATTTAAGAAAATAAAACGAAAAATAAAAACGAAATATAACTACTCCTGTTGACTACCTTTCCCTTAAGACGGTCGTCATCATCCATCATAAGAAGGGTCACTATTTACGACTTGAGTTCAATGGGACTCTTCTGCGGCAAAAAAACAGAAAACAAACTCGAGAAACCCAAAAAAGAAAAATAGTTACGAAATTTTTTAAAATGTCGATGATTTAAAACAAGACTATTTACATCTTGGCTAACATCATTTGACACACAACAACAATTTCCACAGCAACAATATTTCTGACCATGAACGTACACATAAGCAGTCGGATTAAAACAAACACGACAACAAAGCGAGGGGAACATGCGATGATATACAAGAAAGGCAAATTGACACATTCGGCACCTAACTACTCCCACCCCCCACACTTAAAACAGAACCTTTGGTCCCAAGTGTTCCGCCTGATACAAACGAAGGTGGTTCGTGAAACTCCTTTGTCCGAGTCAAAGTATTCCACTTCCTCTCAAATGCAGTGCTTGCCGCCTCTGCATCCCCCATATCCCCGAGTCTCCGTCATCCTCCTCCCAGGCTCAGCGTCGGAATCCTGTGACGTGTCTCCTGGGTCCGTGGGGACATCATCATCTATAGGCTCCACAGCTGGGCCCACCCCGATAGCGCCACTGGCATTCTAAGCCAAATGGGTAATCTAAGTCATTGCCATAACTCGTCCTCAGTTGCGAGTCTCCCGCCTATGCGTATTTAGACATACGCATCAACATGCGGGACATATATTTGATCGTCAGGAGCACAATCGCTCAAGCCAATGTAGAAACAGGCAGTGAGTGGTGTCGGGTGCCTTAGTTTTTGTGACATCAATAGCACACCGCTCCATCGCGGGATGTAATCTAGGGCCTCCTCCTCGACCTCAAGGCCCCTCGGGAACGTCGTCGGCGGCCGTGAGGTCCGTACTGTGCCCTTGATGCAATGGGCCCTCTTCATAGCGGATGATCACCGCCCCAGCATTTATCTCCGGCCCTTTCATCGGGGCATATACCAAGCATACGATCCTGGGTCACATACGTCATATGCACCCCAGGAATCAAGCAGGAGCAAACGATCTTAAGCCAAATTACGCTACAATTCATCATTGCATAGGGCGGCGTCGATGTTAGCCCCTCTCCTTGTGCATGCTCCAACGTGCGCGTGGACCGGGCTCCACATAATGTGCGTGCGATATCGCGCAAGGTGGGTGATGTTGGTTGTCGGAGTACATGGGCGTGCGCCATTTTGCGCGCCCTAGGATGGCATTGAGGTGGTGAGGCTCAATGTGATGATTTATTTATATCTTGATGGTGTGACTCCTCGATGTCGGGTTTCGGTTAGGCGTAGAATTCCCGGATTAAGTGCAGGTTGCTCTCCTTGGGCTCGTTGAAAATGAAAGCGTAGCGGCGGCGTCAATCCTTTACTGTCGGAAACTCTTGTGCCAATGGTTCCTGTGAAATATGTTCCTCGGGAAATATTTGTTCTCTTTATGTTTTGGTGTACCACTTTTCCCCTCTTGATCACCCACCGTGTTCCATATTGGCGGGCGCTGGCCGCGTGGAGGCTACCGGTACTTTCTTGGGGCTTCTTGCTCCCGGTCTCAATCTTTTCTTAGGCACTTGATGTTGATGCGCCCTTTCCTCGGCATCACACTTTTGCTAGACATTGTCTCAGTCAAGAAAGCAGAGCATTAACAATGTTAGTGAATTAAGTAGCTTTTGACTAAGGTTGGGTTTTGGCTCGGCCACCCCACGCTTAGTCTTTAGCTCACATTATGCATATCGGCAAGAACACCTTTATTCTAATTTACAAGAAGATACAAAATCTAAACACTAACAAAAGTAAAAAAACATAAACAAAATCGCCTCGTGCCTTCTTAAGAGTCGACGGTATAACCTCGATGTACTACTTTCCGGACGTGCCGGCTAATTTCAACATACTATCGATGGTCAGCACCATTACATGGCATTTAGCTAAAGAAAACAAGAAAAAATAAGAATATTCCCCAAACTTCAACTAAGCAATTTCCCAAATTTCATGTAATTCGATGAGTTCTTGGAATTTCACTCAATTTGCACTTTAGATAATTGCATCGTTTCTTGGCATACACGGTAGCATAACACAATTCAATTCACAAACATGCTGACCCACAATTTTTCAACAATTCCTATCCTCGGTCCAGTTTCAGCTTCACAATCCCACCTAACTACAATTAGCACAAAATTCATTTAAGCAGCGCAATTAACGAGTTCATATGATCACAGCGATACTACGAACAACAATTAACAACAACCCAAATGTCTTCAAGCTCAATTTTATATCAAGATATGGATTCATCCTAGTTCATGCTAGAAATCGAAATTTTAGCTAAAAATTGAAGTTGAGTTCAAGAACATACCTTTGATTAGATTAAGGCGAAAAGTTGCGAAATTGTACGCCTTATGCCGTGACACGTTGAGGGGAGGGATTTTTGGGGGTATTGTCGCGGAGGAGTGAAGAAAATAGGAGAAATGAGGGGTTTTGGGGGTTTAAAAAATTAAGGAAAAATCGCGCAGATTCGCCGGTGACCCGGTGTGACCCCGCGGCAACGATTAACACGTCGCGTGTCACGGAGGGTAGCGCGGAGCATGCCCTCCGTGACACGGGCCATCGCGCGAACATTCGTTTTATAATTCCAGTTTTACCTTCAACGTGTCCACGGAGGGGTAACGAGGGCATGCCCTCAAGTGACACGAGCTCACGCGCGAGCTCCTTTGTTTGCCACTTAAAAAATTTTCTTACTCATTTTTTCTCCTTTTGCATTCCTTTGCATTTTCCTCAGTTCAACTTGTAAAACATCTTACCACGAAATGGAATTAGAATTCCAGTTGAAATAAATATTTTTATTTTTCTCATTACACTCCTATACTACAAAAAATATTAAATAAAAAATAAAAATCTTTTTCTTCTTCTTTTTTTTTTTTTGTTTCTATGTACAATCTACAATTATATTTCACGGGTTGCCTCCCGTGCGGCGCCTGTTTACCGTCTCGGCTCGACGTGTTTGAGCTCATTGCACAGGGTGACGGACGTTTCTCCGGCATCCCACCACAGTCAAACTTACCTCTATCGGGGTCTCTCCCTTTAGTTCTCATTGTTCAATGCCTTGAGCGGCACTCGGTTGCTCAAGCCGTTGATCAGGAGTTCTTCATTACGGCCGGGGGTTTGGTGGCCTTGTACCGCCCGAACACCTCCGCTGTGTTTGCTGTCATTAGGCGACTGTGACTACATCTGGCGCTCTCAGGTTGCCAGAAAGTGGGTCCAAAATAAATGGGACTTAGATCACGGCTCAAAGTCGACACAACAAAATCCACCCAGGAAGATAAGGGAACCCAATTGCACTAGCACGTCCTCCACAATACCGTCTGGTCTTGCAAGGAACGTCCATGAAGTTGCAAAATCCTTGTTGGGTCTAGGTCTTCCTAGACCTAACTTCTTAATAGAAGTTGGCATCAAGTTAATGCTGACTCCCAAATCACATAAACGCGAGCTCGGATACTGGCCGATTGTTAGTGTTGTGAAACTCAGGGATCTTTGAGCTTCGTGGGCCTTAGGTTTGTCAGGAAGTGCACTCCTCTGTGGGGCCAAGTGGCATATTAGATGGCTTTGCTTTTGTTGTACAGATGTCCTTAATATACTTTGCATACTTAGGCCTCCTGCAAGAAACATCAACAAGAGGTAAGTTAATGTGTACCTGGTTTGAGCACCTCATCAGATTTCTTGAAGCACGCCTCTCCGCATTGCTTCTTTAATCGTTGAGGGAACGGGGTGGAGGTGCATGCAGTTCGGCATCCTTGTGTTTCCCCCTCTCATCATTATAACCCTGAAACACGCTCCTCCCAGGCGGTGAGGTGGTCTTTCGGGTTCCACCTCCCTTCAGCTGAAGCTACTCGCGTGGTCCCTTTGCGTTTACACCTTGGGGTTGGGATGCGTAATCCAGCAGGGAGTCCTCCCTCTAGGCACAGTGTTACGGGCTCCGGCAAATTGCCCAAATTGATACTCCGGTGCTTTGGTAGCTAGCTGAATATTTTTAACCTGTTGCCAATTTGACATGAGTCGGCTTTTGCAATTGAGCTTGGCTGGCTACCGTTGCTTGAACATCTCTATCTGTATTTGGGTGATGGTGGTGGAGGAGGGGCATTGTTATTTACGATTGTGCCCGATAGTTCTGTGGCCCTCATGATTCCCTCTTGCATCCACGGCTCGAACTACGCACACGATGGTTGTTGCTACCCCAAAGGCCGGGTGTTCCTCGGTGGAGTTGTAGCTATTCATGTTTTGTTGGTGATTGCTCCTTTTGTGCATTCTGAGCAAAGTTCATAGGAGTCTGGATTTTGCTCCACAACACTCGGGTGAGTGTTCATTGCTCCATACACTTCACTGCTTCAGCCTTTGCCATTCGCGGGGCTTGAGGCGGCTCAAGTTCATGTTGCGAAGTGGTGTTCAATTGATTCTTGCAAGAAAGCTATACGTGCAGCGATAGCTGTAAACCCATCCACTTCCAAGACTCCGGCTGCTTTCCTTGCTCCTCCCCTTGAAGAGTCCGCATTCCCTCAGTTTCCTGCTTGAAATACGATTAAGCAAAATATCTGAGTTCTTCATAAGTCTTTTCTAAGCTTGTCCCCCGACTGCCGAATCAGCAAAATTTTGTGTGGGGTTCCAAGCCCTGCATAAATGTGCACCGGCCACGTCATTGGCCCGGGATGGTGATGAGGACAGTCCCTCAGCAATGATTTAAATCTCTCCCAAGCTTGATACGGACTTCTCTCCTTCCCTTTGTTTAAAACTTAGAATTTGAATTATAAGTCTTGTTGTTTTTCTGGAGGAAGAATCGAATCAAGAACTTCTTTTCAAGATCATCCGTGAGGTAATAGAGTTTGGTGGCTCGAACTGACCACCTCTTAGCATCTCCCAAAGTGAAAATGGGAAAGTGTAAGTCGACATAATGCGGCACTCCGGCGGGAATGTAAGTGTCACTTATCTCTAGAAAATTACGAAGATGTTGTTGTGGGTCCTCGTGAGGGGACACGTATTTGCCCGCTTGTGTCTGTGATTGCACCGTATTTGTTTATTTCGAACCTCCCTCTGGCTCGGAGTTTGCAGTGCTAGACGTGCATTGCTAGCATGTGGGATTGCCACATCGCTGACAGAAGGCTGACCGCTAGTTTCTTGGGCACTAATACTACACTTACGATTGGTGGATTACGTGGTTGCTCCATGATAGTTTGTATGAGCAAGCTGCCAGGGCCTCCTAGAGCTTCTCTCCGTTGACGATGAAAGCGTCGTTTCGGCTCTGAGATGGATCCACCAAACCTTTGTCTACCTTGCAGTGTTCAACATAATGCATTTTTCTGCAAAATACGAGGCTAAGACCAAGATGTCAACACTAAAATATTGAAACAGCAAACTAACACGTTTAAAAAAAAAAAAATTAAAATTTCACCAATTGCACATTCCCCGGCAGCAGCCTTGAAAAGCATTGAGCCGCAAGTGTGCGGGTGCGTACAAATACGGTGGCTCTTTTTAAGAGCGAGGAATGTCGAACCCACGGGAATAGGAATGCGGGGTGAAACCTTTTTAGATGTTAATTTACTACAGCTACAGGATGAAGACAACGGTGTAAAGAGAAGTGTGTGTGTTTTGGTAAATATATTTTTTACTAAACAAGCTATCTATACAATTGAGTCCGAACTATGGATGAGAGCATGCGAGGCCTACAAAGAACATGTGAAAACGAACTATATATATATACATGATTTATCTTTTCCTCAGGTTGCTAGTCGGAACTAATGCCTATGGATTAAACTCTATTTAATTGACTTAAGAATCATGAACCTTCCACCTACATTTCGTGATAAGAAGAATTCAAGTTCTAGACTATACAAGCAGATTCACATCATGACTAATGCGACTTTCGAGGGTATGTTTCTATCCTGAAGGTAAATCAATTCCCAATTTTTCCAAACCAAGACAAAGATCCCTTATCTATTAATTCACAACTTTCAATTTCTTGCCCTCTCGGGTGAAAGCCCAGGACTTTTTGGATATACATTAACATTGGCCGAGATATTAGCATTAGTAAGAACAAGAATTAAATAGAACAACCATGGATGAAAAGAGAAAATAAACCTGACAATCAATAGTACATTTCAACACAATAGTTCATAACCTCTCAAACCCAAGAAGAGAATTAGCCACTCATTTGTGGATTAAACATCGTTAAATGAGTGTTAATCATGCAAAAACAATTGAAGGAAAAAGGGAAGAAGAAAGGGATAGAGAAAAACCCTAAAATTTCGTCCTCCATTGCACCAGCAACCTCGTTCTTGCTCCACCAAGTCGGGGTAATTAAAAATGCCCCTAAGTGCTCTATTTATCTAGGGATAAATTTTCCCGAATAACAAATAACGTGTCACCGGAGTGCATCGCGAACCTTTGCCTCGTGACACGGTGCTGTAAGCCCTGCAAATTGTACGCCCAGGTAATTTGCTTCCCAGCGTGGCAAGGCATGCATCGCGGAGCACGGCCAACGTGCCACGGTGCAATCGCGGACCCTCTCACGGAAATGCAAAGTCACGGAGAATTCAATCCCAACGTGGCACGGCCTGATCGCGGACCTCTTCCCGGAATTTATTGGAATTTTCCATCAGGAGTGCATCCGCGATGGCGGTATCACGGCTCCATCCTTGAGCCCTTGTGATCCTTGCTTCACCAACCGCTTCCTTGCTCGTTCGAGTTCATCTTCGATTTCTCCCGACATGTCATTTTCTTCATCAAAAGCATGTTTTCTACCATGTTAATCATGTTGGTTGGTATAAAATCACATAGTACAATTTACATGAGAATGTACACACTTTATTAGACAAACAAGGCAAAGTTAACCATTTAAGTATCGATTTGGCATATAAATATACTTATATCGATGACAATTACCATCCTAACGGGTGCGTTATTGGATACCATGTCGTGGTATCCATCCGTTGCATCTACTTCCCAACTTCACTTTCTCGGATTCGATCCCACGACTAGACGGGACGAGTCGTTGATTCAAACGATGGTTTGTTATGTCGTCCGTTGTTTCCTCTCTTGACGACAGCACCAAGCCTTCCCCACGAGCCATACAGCAAGTTGTTCCTCCTTCCAACAAGTCGTGTTTTAACCCGATTACCTCGGCTGGAGGTTTTAATACTACCCCTTCCTATGGTTGCTCACCAAGATTCGTTACGGCTCACAGCGGGTCATCCCGCGGCCCGTTCATTTCCTCGAACTGAGGATCGGTCTCCCCGGAACCTCAAACGATGACTCGTGGTATCAAACCATGAGTCATTATGTTAAGATTACTTCGACTTCCACCGACCAAACCTCACCACGGATGCTTCCTACGGATCGTTGGTTGGACCAACGATCAGATTAGCCGATACATGGAAAATTTTCCCAGTTACGCAAACTTTCATTTTTAAATTCTAGGTCTAGTCTTGGCACTTGGGGTATTCTGAGTACCTCCCACAGCAGAACATTCATCCTCAAATATTGGAAAAACATACAAAAAAGCAATGCAATCATCGTACTCAAATCTTAATCATTTAAATAGAAAGCGCGGAATGACTATCTTCGATTCAAACTACATGGTTGAAGTAGAATTCATGAATCATATACAAATCCATACATGAAAAGAAAGCTATGACACATGAACTAATAATGAAAACTAAATAGAGTTTAAGGGCAAAGCGATACCTCAAGCTAGAACTAAGCGGTTATTATAAGCCGGTAGAGAATAAATATGGGTATCTAGCTATCATGTCTGCTTCGACTTCCCACGTGGCTTCTTCAATATGCTGATTCCTCCATAACACCTTGATTGAAGCTACTTCCTTTTCCTTATCCTTTCAACCTGACAATCCAGTATTTCCACTGGAACCTCCTCATAACTAAGGCTGTCTTTCACCCCAACACTGTCCACCGGGACAATTAGAGTTGGATCACCCAAACACTTCTTTAAGAGTGATACAAGGAATACAAGATGCATAGAAGCTAATTCTGAGGGCAACTCCAATTCATATGCCACCTTGCCAACCAGTCTAACTATCCGTTAGGGGCCAATATAACGAGTGCTAAGTTTTCCTTTCTTTCCAAACCTCATCACCGACACCTTCAGAAATACCCGATCATCAATTTCTGTCACGACCCAAATGTACACCCGGATCATAGACACGGGACAAGGAGCCCCAAGAGACCCCAAGTCGACCCATGGCATGAGAATACATCTAATCCAATAACATGAGCGGAATACTGAACATAAAGAACGTAATCATAACATAGCATAAGGGAAGAACCAATACAAGACTTATATAATATGGCGGAATACCACGTGTAGTCTGATAAGCCTCTAAACATGAAAGGCAGATTGATGGGACAACTCCCCAACTAATCCAACATCTAGAAATTGAAAAGAATAACATAGAATGTGAACATGTAGCCCTCAAAACATGAGGACTCACCAAGTGCGTTAAGAGAAAATCCGAATCAATCTACGGGTGAGGACGAGCCTGAGAACTGAGACCTGTATAATGAGACGATACAACATAGAAAGTATGCGGTCAGTAAGTGGAATGTACCGAGTATGCAAGAAAAGTAAAACAACATTTAAAACATATATGAAATACATAAATGATCATGAGAGTGGGACGTCATGCTCGTATCATAAATCATAATAACATATCATATGGCTCAACGTTCAAAACATTTGTAAAATAACATAATCATACTCATAATAGAAAATATTTACTTAACATGACTTGAGCCCACATACATAATAATAACATGCATAAATCATGAGGAACTGTGGGAGATTCTCTTAACCGACATACCCCATTTGAGCACATGAAGCAAAACTTGTAACCCTAGTCGGGAGGGTGTTCATACCTTTCCAAGGGTAGAACCATGAATGTGTGATAAAACCATGAAAAGGGCCATTTGGGCTAGGGACTAACATGAAAGGGGTCCCAACATACCTACGGTGGCACGTAGTTCATGATATCTGGGGCTTAACCTGAGCCCCGAACCTACTCGGTGTTCGATACTACTCCCAAAACATATATAGTGCTCATAATAATACATACGTGAGTTCATGGGCTAGATAAATCATGATAATCGTAAACATACTTGAACATATGCAATCTAGCCATGACATGAGGCTCGTGAGTCGGCCAAAAACATAATTCATGATTAATAAGATTCATACATACTTGTAAATCATGCATATAACTTGAATTTCTTGAAATCATAATGGGTAACATAACAAATTCGTAATTTAAAACGTAATTCATGCTTGGATCGTAAAGAACATCGATGGGAAAATAGATCATAATTCGATTCATCATGGGGCATGCATTATTTAACTCAATTGTATGGAAAATCAAAATCAATTTCATTATAATCAATTTAGATCTCAAAAGATAATAAAAACCCACAGATTATGTTAAGATTTCAAAATCACAAAACCCATAATTAAATTATTAGAATATTATATAAATCAAATACAAAACCCCGTGAGTTTTTGATAAATTTTTAAATAAAATTATAGAGTAGGAGCATGGGTGTGAAAGAATTCACCATTGATGACCTTAAATACCTGGGATTATCAAATCCTAACTCTCCTTAGAAGCCCAAGAGTGAAATTTAGGGGAATTGAGGAAAAGATCTTGAATCACCTTCTATTCTCCTCCCTATAATCTTGCATGCATGAATGAGGCTTAACATGAACATAACCCCCTTAAAAGATCCCATTCAAACCTTAAAACGGTGTAGTTTAGGCCTTAGGTATTTAGGAATTACGAAAATATCCTTCCTAAAAACGTAGAAATTCCTGGTTGCCAGTCCCCATGAGGGACCTCGCGAGTCGTTGCCAGGGGGCACGACTTGTTGCTTGGATCCATGATGCCTACTGCCCAAAAAACCTCAACGGACCCCACAAAGTACCCCACGAATTGTGGTGGTTGACCACGAATCTTGGTCACCCCCCGTGGACTCCTAATCTCTTCCAAGACCAGCTTGACCACAAGTCACTTCACGACTCGTGGTCCCACCTGACGAGCCACCTCACGAACCGTCTTGTGACCTGGTGCGAATTTCCAGTTTTTCTCTATTTTGACTCCCGGGTCTGATCATTCGGTTCTCAGGGTATAACAATATCTTCCCCTTAGGAACATTCATCCTCGAATGTTATACACATGTAGAAAACTCATAAACAAGCTATCACCATATACAAATACTGATCATTTAAGCTAAAAACTGACGGAATGACTACCTCCGAAATGAACTACATGGCTGGACTTTATTCAAACACCACATACATATACCATGTCATAAAACAAACTTATACGCATGAACTGAACATGAAAACTAACTAGAGGTTTAGGGAAAAAACTGATACCTCAAACTGAAATTGAGCCGGTAGAGAAGAGGTGTGGGTATCTAGCCATCATATCTGCTTAGGCTTCCCATGTAGCTTCTTAAACATGATGATTTCTCCATAATACTTTAATTAAAGCTACTTATTTGTTCCTCAACCACTGAACCAAACGATCCAAGATTTCCACTGGAATTTGTTCATAGCTGAGGCTATCCCTTACACCAACGCTGTTCACCAGGAATACTAAAGTTGGATCCCTCAAGCACTTTTTCAAGAGTGACACATAAAACATGGGATGCATAGAAGATAACTCCGATGGAAAGTCCAACTCATACGCTACCTTACCAATTCTTCTCATAACCCGGTAGGGGCCAACATAGCGAGGACTGAGTTTCCCTTTCTTTCCGAACCGCATGACTCCCTTCATGGGAGATACCTTAAGAAATACCGAATCGTCCACCTCAAACTCCAAATCTCTTCTCCTCACATCGGCATATGATTTCTAACGACTTTGAGCGGTTTTCAACTGGTCACTTATCAATTTAACCTTCACCATCGCCTTGTGAACTGAATCTGGCCCTATCACAGCTGCCTCACTAAACTCAAACCATTTGATGGGAGATCTACACCTCCGCCCATAGAGGGCCTCGAACGGTGTTTTCAACCTTTCAAGTATGTGTTGAACTTTCTCCATAGCCTCATGGACCGAATCTAGTCCTATCATCGCCATTTCACCAACTTTTAACTATCCAATAGGTGATCTATATCTCTGTCGATAGAGAGCCTCAAATGGAGCCATTTGAATGCTGAAATGGTGTTATTGTTGTATGCAAACTCGATAAGAGGCAAATGATCATCCCAACTACCTTTGAAGTCAATTACGCATGCTCTCAACATGTCCTCGAGATTATAAATTGTTCGCTCCACTTGATCATCCATTTGCGGGTGAAATGTTGTGCTGAGATTAACCTGAGTACCTAGCCCCTTTTGAAATGACCTCAAAAACTGAGAGGTAAATTAGGTACCTCTGTCTTATATGATGGAAAAGGGAACTCTGTGCAACTGAACTAGCTCTCGGATGTATAGCTTGGAATAATCCTTCGCCGAATCCGTGGTTTTGACCAGTAGAAAATGAGCGGCCTTGGTAAACCTGTCCATAACCACTTGATCTTGGGAATAATTACACGTCCAAGTGCTATTTTATGTCTTATTTTAGTCGTGTTTGTTAAATAAAGTGATTACATTCTCATGTGATTTTGTATAAATTCGGGCATGAACTAACAAATATGATTAGCTCTTCGTTTTGTAGGTGAAAAATTCTTAGGAGGGGCTAAATTGAATGATGCACAAGCAAGAAAGGAGTTAGGAAGGACATTGAGTGATGATGGCAAGAAGTAGACTACCCATACCATCCAGCGTGCCATGCCGGAAGTGCTGCGCATTAAGCAACGTACCGCTAAAAGGGAATGCCGCGCAAGGCATTGTGCTGGGTCTGAAGAACGGAGCTTGTATCATGCAACGATACAACATAAAGTATGCGTTCAGTACGTGGAATATACCAAGTATATAAGGTAAGTAAAACGGATATTTAAAAATACATAAAAGCTCATAAGAGATCATATGAGTGGGACAACATGCTCATAACATAAATATCATAATATAACATAAAGCTCAAGGTTTTCAAATCATATCGTAATCCATTCATTATCATAGTCATAAGAGAAACTTTATAAATCATCACTTGATACAAAATAACATAAACATAATAATGTATAAAAACTTGAGGAATAATGGGAGGACTCATCATAACCGACACCATTATGGTAGAGCATTACATGATGCTCCAACTATCTCACTCATGTCGGCAGAGTCGTCCCTGGCTTGCCAGGAAAGGGATGTGCATTATGTGATATCAAAAAATAGGGGATCCATTAACATTGTAATGTATCATTATGAACCTATGGTGGCACGTACTTATGAGACACCGGCATAGTTCTTTAAACTCCAGGCTACTCAGTGCTAGAAATTGGCCCAAAAACATGCACATTCGACTCATATATAAATCATAAACATCATTCATAAGATTCATGGATAAATAAACATTTAACATCATTGATCCCCTTTTCATACATGATTAGCCATGAGTCAAGGGCCCTTAAATCGGCCAATGTAATAAATCGATCAATCATGAAATTTATATCATAAATTGTAAATCATACTTGAGCATATGGGAAATGCCCAATACTTTAACATGCTTGAAAATATTCAACTCACTTGAAAACATGATTATAAACATGGGTAACTTGAAACTATTCTTTTCTTCATCAATACTTATTCATACATGAACATCCATCACAAATATCAACTTTTATGAACTTTTCATAAATGTTATTTTTAATTTTAAAAGCTTGAAACATGATTTTAATGGAAAACAATGTAAAACTTGCCCATAATTCACAATTCGATAATAATAACTCATTTAGATCATGCCCATATAGAGAATTCAAAATTTCATGCATCGGGTTAAAACTCCATAGACTCAATATAGGAAATTCATGATGTAGTGAGAGTTTGGGAATGGGTGTGAATGGATTCACCTATTAATAACCCTACATACCTGATTAAAGCTGATTCTTACACTTCCTTGAAAGCCTAATGAAGGATTGAAGGAAAACTTGATGAACTCTTACTTTATCACCTCCTAAACCCCTTCAATATGCATTCATGGATATGAATGAACCTAGGATAGGTTTTACCCTCATAAAACATTGCATTTTGAGCCTTAAACTACGTAGTTTAGGGCCCTAGGAGTTAGAAATGATGAAAATGCCCTTAATGAATTTCTTGAAAATTCCGCACTAACAGTGACAACGACCATACTAATGTGTCATTCTTGGATACCACGACTCATGGTATCCATTCGTTGCATCCACTGCCCAACTTCACTTACTTAGATTTGATCCCATGACTAAACAAGACGAGTCGTTGCTTCAGACGATAGTTCGTTATGTTGACCGTTGTTTTCCACCTTGACGACCTGCCCCATGCCTTCCCACGAGCTATACCACAACTTGTTCCTCCTTCCAACGAGTCATGGTTTCCTTTCGTTACCTCGACTGGAGGTTTTAATACCCCTTCCCACAGTTTCTCACCATGATCTGTTATAGCTCACGATGGGTCGTCCCATGACCTGTTCCTTCCTCTTAGGCGAAGGACCACTCTCCCCACGGCCTCAAATAATGACTCGTGGTATCAAACCACGGGTCGTTACGTGACTCGTTACTTCCAACTGCCACCCGGACAGACCTCACCATGAACGCTTCCCACCGATTGTTGGTTGGACCAATGATCTGTTATGTGGCCCGTTCTGTGGAAATTTTTTCCTAGATTCTGCAAACTTTCATTTTTAAATCTTGTGTCTAGTCTTAGGCACTTTCGAGATTACAATAGTCATCCCTATAATATATGTACCTGCAGCTGCTTCAGCTTCCCTTGTGTGCCAGGCTTTGTTCGTCTTAGTCATTCGGTTTAGCGTGGATGCTACTTCCTCCCACGAGTGACTCATTAGAACTCCTCCAGACACTATATCTGCAACAACCTTAGTGTTTTTTTAAAATACCTGTAAAATATTTCAAACAAACTGTCATCAAGAATTTTATGATTTAGGCACTTTGTTTGCTTCTTCTTGAATCTTAGCCAAGTCTCATGATGTGCTTCAGTCTTCAACTAATGAAAATGTAGATTTCATCCTTTAGTTGTAACATCCTGGATGGTGGGAAGAACCTTTCCAAGAAGGCGGGAAGAACCTTTCCAGGAAGGCTTGTTTTACCTCCCTCCAATTGGTGATGGAGTCGTTGGGAAATTCCGACAACCATAGTGTGGCCTCTCTAGATGGAGAGAATGGGAAGAGCCTCAACCTGATAGCGTCTTGGCTCACGCCTGGAAACCTGTATTCTTTGCAGATACCTACAAAGTTCATCAGATGAAGGTTTGCATCATCAGTAGCATTACTACTAAACACCCCTTTCATGTTGAGCAATTAAATCATGGTGCTAGTGATGTCAAATTTTGCCCTAGTAAGCAAAGGTGGGGGTACAATGGATCCTGTTGACCCGATCTTATAAATATTCGGGTCCTTATCAGCATCAAACTACGGAGCATAACTATATCCTCTATTACCCCGTCTGTGTCGGTCAGCATTATCTACCACTCCTTGGGGATCCTCGACTCCCTGAGAGTAGCTTGCCATGCTAACTCTGCCTTACGAGCCTCAACATCTAATCTTGCTTGCATCTACTCTGGGTTTCATTGCGCTCCATATTTCGCAGCATCCTTTCAAGCTTTGGATCAAGTAGAATCAAAGGATTTCCGCTCCACTGAGTACTTGGCATTCAACAAGTGATAACCTGGATGGATACAAAAACAAAAGAAAACGTATATAAGGAAATAAAGACTAAATATTAAACACAAGAAACTAATCTAATCCTAAGCCATATTCCCCGGCAAGGATGCCACTTTTGATAACTCACAAGTTACACCCTCGTAAAAGTATGGCGTGGATGTTTTCAATAAAGAATCAAACTAGATTAGGGTCGATTCCATATGAAATATGGTCAGGATTTAGAATAATGCTAGTATTTGTGCTTTTAGTATAGTTATTTCCTAATGTGGGGTTTTGAAGAATGAATTAAGTAAGAGAGTAGTAGATTGTGAATTTGATCAAATTTATGCAATTAACTAGGGAAGTGCTCTGCATGGATTCATAACAACTTCGTGTTATTAAACTAGTGATATATCGCAATACTTAGCCTGTAAAATTGATAGATATAGATTCATCAAAATGAATGATTCGTCCCTACCGGATGACTATACTTAATTGCCAGATTAGGTTTCTTGAATCTTTTAAAATTAACCATTATCAACTATCCCAAATTAACTATCATGCGTCTACAACTCAAGTTATTCAATGAAACTTAAATTTCAAGGCTTTGTTGTTCTTCTCTTTTCCTAATATCTACTTCTCTAGGTTCAAGCAAGTAGAGAATTAGGGCAAGTCCTAATGTTGAGCATCTATAAGAAACGTTTAAGATGAAGAGATGAACAATACAAGCATGCTTATGGGTTTAGAATCACTTTTATGCTAACCCTAGTTAGTTAATTCACCATGGTTCCTACAACCCTAGTTGTGGAGGTTTTAGCTATTCATGGTTGTAATAGAAGAATTAGATTTCATGAAAGAAAGCATAATTAACAACTTATAACGGTGATTCAAGAAAAACCCAATTGATTATGGCACAATCAAAAGTATAATCAATTCAAGAATAATCACTGGAATCTCAAAGAAATTCGTGAATTTGATCTCCAAGTAATGTTAGGAAAACCGAAGAATCACGATTACAAAAATAATGAATTGGTCTTATCAAGAAAATAACCTATAAAAGTATTTATATAAATAATTGAAATCCTTTCCTAAATTAACAGGGATATTATAAAACTACCGCACCAGATCCTACGAGTCGTAGCATGAAGCTACAAATCCTGGCTTTCCATCATACTATGTCAGGCAATCTTGAAATCTTCTATGTCCTAGGAGAAGTTATGACTTGTACAATGACACTACGAGTCGTAGGTTTCCTGTCGTGGTCTAATCATGCAAAGTCTGGCATCCTCTGGAATTTTTCACAAGTCCATGGTGTGATCCGTTCATTTTTGTTACCACTCGTGGCGACTGTTCGTACTCTGAGACCTGCCGACTTGACATATTCACTGGGCTTCACCACAGCACTTTGGTACGAGTTGTTTGATGTTGTCACGACTCGTGCCTCCTATTTGTACCAGGAATTCAAGCAAGTGCAAACTTTGGCTTTGTTTCACGATTCCTTGGTACGGCTCATACAAAGAGTTGTAATTGGACCCAACACTTGTGCATAGCCTCTGGTTCTCATCATGACTTCATGGTTATCATGACTCGAACTTAGGTCCGGACCGAGACACAGAACCTAGAACCACAACTGGCTCCAAGTCGACCCATGGCATGAACATAGAAGCTAAAGAGAATACACAATCGAAAAGTAATGAACTAAACATGAATAAGCGGAAGTCTTAATATATATTAACCATACAGAGTCAACACTAACAAAGCTGAAGTTCTACACTTTATCTGAAAAGCCTCTACATAACTGAAGAGCTGATGGGACAGCTTCCCCAACTTGCTCAATAAAAGTATGAAATTGAAAATATCATAGCTCCACTAACTGAAGGTAATCGAAGGATGAGGACTCACTAACAATAGCACTGGCATAAACTCGGTAGACTGGCTAATGGTGGAATTGGGTCTGAATATCTAAATCTGTATCATGAAATGATACAACATAGAGTATGCGGTCAGTACTTGGAATGTACTGAGTATGCAAGGTAAGTAAAACAGGTTGAGTATGTTAAAACTAAAATCATGCATATCATAAATCATAGCATCCTAATATTCTGAGGGTAAAGGTTGCATGTTGATATCTAAAAACATGAATAGACATAAACTTAATCTCATATCTAGATCAATTAACCTCAAGCTGAAAATAAATGCATATGGCTTGCCATATCTGAAATCATAGGTAAAAGCTCATAAATTGATCTTTGGATCAAACCTGCTGAAAACATGATATAATATCTTATTATAGTATATGCAATACTGAAATCATGAGGAACAATGGGAGACTCGTCTTAATCGACAACCACGGTGTATGAGCGCATGATGGTCCCACGTCTTGCCACATAGAGGAGGGTCATCGAAAGCCTTGCCAGGGCAAAGGATTAAGTAAGGTGTGGTATCACGGTGTTCTCTTGGGCTGGGGAAATGCTCTCTTGTGAGGCCCAAAAGTATACCTACGTTGGCTCGGTGTTTATGAGATTAGGGAACCTTGGAACCCCTAGCCTAATTGGTCTACTCCAAAAAACATATATAATGATCATATAATTATATATCAAAACATAAGTTAAATCTTAATGTTCGGTCTGTTTCACAACTACACGCAAGTGCACGTGGTCGAACTAGTACTAAAATGGCTAAAGTAAGCCACGTATCGATCCCACAGGGACTGGACCAAGGTAATAATCGAATCAAGTGTTAATGAACTCTAACCCTAAAAATGCAGACAACAATTTAAAGAGGATTTTGAGAGTTGGTTTCCTAATTCTTACTAATCTAAAACAAAATTACAAATTGAGTCTGAACTATAGTAATGAGCAAGCTGAGGCTAAAACAAACGTGCAGGGAAGTAATTTATCGATACAATTCGGTTAATCTTTCCTTCAGTTTCTAGTCAAGAATAATTGCCTATGGATTAAAACTTTCGTATTCAACCCAACTTAAGAATCATGAACCTTCAACCTACATTTATGTGATTAAAAGAAATTCAAGTTCTAGCCATA
>JACEIK010009352.1:28522-52575 GCA_018107945.1 Datura stramonium
TCTACCATCTATTGGTAAACTAATTTTCTCTTGCGAGGGAATTATAGATCCAACCACCTTAGTTTTGGTATTCCATTTATTAAGGATGATTCTCAATGATTCCTTTTGATCAAAAAATTTTCCTTTGTACTCAAGCCATTTAAAGAACTCTATATTGCATCTCATCCTTTTCATATCGGCGTAACATTTTTTCCTAGAGGATAATCTTTCCTTTAATAAATTTTTTCTGCATACCATTGCCTTTTTATGTTATTTTCTGGATCTAACCAGAGTTTATCTAAATAAACAAATTCTAGTTCGAACTCCTCATTAGATCTAATCATGCATAAAGAGTCTCTCACTTCTAGCATCTCACTAGTAGTAATTCTAGGTTCATATTCAACCTTAGGAATTGTTTCAGAGAAATCTACTCCCTTTAATTTTTTCTCTTTGTCTTCAAGTGTTACCTCCTTTTCTTCTTGCGATTTTAAAAATGAAGGTCTCGAAAAAGAAATTCTTCTACATGAAGAAGCGTGACTAAAGGATTGGGATCTTAGAAATTTTAAATCTATAGATCCATCCGAAATTTTATTACCTGCTCAATGGTTGAATTATCCTCCTTAATTTCTGGCTCTATTATGGAGTCAAAATGTCAATTATCCTTTACTAACACATCATCTCATTTTATCATTTTTGGGACAAAATATTGTTGTGATTATGATTGACTTCCATAAGCATGGTAACCCCTTTATTACTAATTATTTTTGCTTTTGGAGCTAGGGTAGTTTTCATTAGCCTGTAATATACTCTGTACATTATGGATATTTCTCTTATATTTTCTTTTCTATTCATTTTTTTGTTTTAACATTTAATGTTAGGGTATCCATAACATTTTGATCATTAATATCGATAGAAAAATTGGGATAACAGTTAAAACATACCGTGTCATTAGCTAGGTTACTTTGTAATATTGCTAATAACGAATCATCAAAATTAAGTATCCTATTGTCTCTTAATAGAATACATATAGGTATGCCTAAGCCTAATCGATATAACGGTTTAACTGCGACTTGGACAAGTCCTATATCTTTTAATGTCTTCAACTGCTAATATTTTAATAGTCTCAGTAGACTTATTAATAGCAACTATAGATTCAGAGGTTTTGATATTATAATTTTTAATAAAATTAAAGTGTCCAGTCTTATATACCTTTTCAAAACATTCCTTTGGGATATTCTAATTTTGTAAATCGCTCTCTATCTTAGCTATTTTAGTAGTTGTGGCAGAATATTAATACTATTTATTATGTTCTTATTTTCAGAGGTATCCATTAAAATTGTGCAGATAGTTTTAACTGAATAATTAATATGAATAATTAATATATCATCTAATTGTCTTCTTTGTATAGACAAATTATGACTAACATGTAATCATAATTCATTATATAACCCGATTAGATGTCAAGAATTAATTTTCTAGTTATCTTTCTAGAATAATTATCTAGGAGAGTTTCTAAATGTATTAGTTTTTCATAATAGTCTAAGTTCTTTAATATTTTTATTCTTTTCTTTTTATAGTTACTCTGGTATTTAGAACATACCAATTTTCTCCTATTGTAGTATTTTATTTGTTATGTAAATGGATGTGTAAGCATAAATTTTAATATAATATGAAGTATTTAGGAAAATAGTACTATCCTGGGGCCAATATCTACTTTAGATGTTACTCCTTAATAGTTATTTCTTTGTGAAGTATTTACTAGTTATCTTATCTAATGTCTTTTATCTTATTCCTTTAGGATGTGCACCAACTCGCAAGGTTGGAGTTAGGTTGGTTGACTCGACTGATGGCAGTGTTCTGGTTCAGAACGGAGCAGAATCGTCCTTGGTGATTGATGTAAAAGCTAGGAAAGATGAGGACCAAATTTTGGTAATGTTAAATGAAGCCGTTCAAAATCAGAAGGTAAAGGTCTTCTCCAAATGGGGTGCTTCAGTACTAGGGTTGCCTATATGCTCTAGATGTTGATGATTTGTGGAGCCGGATGTTGCACGAGGCTCACAGATCCAGGTATTCAATTCATCCAGGTGCAACCAAGATGTAGCGTGACTTATGGGAAGTTTATTGGTTGAATGACATGAAGAAGGACATCGCTGAGTTCGTAGCTAGGTGTCCGAACTATCAACAAGTAAAGGTCGAGCACCAGAGATCGAGATTTGTGTTTCAGGATATCAGCATTCCTACTTGGAAGTGGGAAGAAATTAATATGGACTTCATCACAGGTTTACCTCGCACTCGTCAACAATATGATTCCATTTGGGTTGTGGTGGACAGGTTGACCAAGGCTTCTCATTACCTACCTGTCAAAACCATGAATTCGGCAGAGGACTATACAAAACTATATATCCGAGAGCTAGTTCGATTACATGGAGTGCCCTTTTCCATTATTTCAGACAGAGGTACTCAATTCACCTCTCAGTTTGTGAAGTCGTTTCAAAAAGGACTTGGTACTCAGGTTAAGTTCAGCACCGTGTTTCACCCGCAAACGGATGGTCAAGTGGAGCGGATACTTCGGACTCTCGAGGATATGTTGAGAGCATGTGTGATTGACTTCAAGGGTAGCTGGGATGAGCATTTTCCTCTTATTGAGTTTGCATAAAGTAACAACTATTATTCTAGCATTCAGATGGCTCCGTTCAATGTGAAATATGATTATAAACATGGGTAGCTTTAAAACATGCTTTTCATCATAATATCTCATCATAATCATACATTCCTCTTAAATCTCTTCTTTCATGAACTTTTCATCAATGGGCTTTTTAATTCATAAGACTTGAAATATGATTTTTAATTGAAAATATTATAAAATTTGCCCATGCTTCATAATTCAAAGGTAAAAACATGTTTTAAATCATACCCATGTAAAGAATTAGGAAATTCATGCATTGGGTTAAAATCCCATAGATTAGATATAGAACATTCATGATTTAGAGAGGGATTCGACATGGGTCTGAAATAATTTATTATTCATAACCCTACATAACTGATAGTAGCTGATTCTTACACTTTTTTGATAGCCAAGAAGAAATCGAAGGGAAATTTAAGAACACTAAGCTTGATCACCCTCTCTCACCTTCTACCTTGCATGCATGAATGTAAATGGCCTAAAATGAACTTAACCCTTTTAAAAGTCATTATTCATAACTCAAAACGATATAGTTTAGGCCTTAAGATCTTAGGAATTATGGAAAAGCCCTTACCAAATTCGCAGAAAATAACTGTCGGATGGTCCCAACGAGGGACCTAACGACTCGTCCTCTATGGCCATGACTCGTGTCATGATTTATGAAGTACACTGCTTCTCAAATCTATTGGGCTCATAACAGAAGACTTAATGACTCGTTACCTCGTGACCATGACTCGTGGTCACCATTCGTGATGTGCACTACCTCTGATTCTTACCTTGCTTCATCATGCTGCTTACGACCCTCCCCACGAATCGTGGTGACTGACCACGATTAGTGGGGTCCTCCCTTCAAGTACACTGTCTCTCTTCCTTCTCTTTTCTTACTCACCCACCCCACGATTGACCTAAAGAGTCGTGGTCCCTATGACTTGTGGTCACATTCGTGGGATCCCATTTCTCAAATTTTCAAGACTCGTGGGCTGCTTTCACGGGTCACCTTATGACCCGTCTTGATTCTTGGTGCCAGATTTTAACTTTTCTCTGTTTTAACTCCCGGGTCTAATCTTTGAGCTTCCGGGGTATAACATCTAGATATCCTCACTTATTCCGGACCTGACCAAGATTATGCAGTTCAGGAAAATTGTTGTTCAGTTGTTACTTTATTGCTTATATTATTCGTACTATTCAGTTGTTCATTTCTATGTTGTGGAGTAGTCATTTATAACATCCTATGAGACGCCTACCTTGGACTTTTCTATGTTTCAAGTTTCCGTATAGTCCATATTACAGAGGAGACTCTGACAAAATTTTTCTAGCAGTAGTTAAAGGAGTTGAGTCTTTTATGCCTAAATATTATATTCGAGGATGAATGTTCCTTAGGGGGAGATAATGTTACACCCCATAAGTTTCTATCATTTAACGGACGCGTGCATATGTATGTGGAGATTTTTGGTGTATGATGCATATGAGGAAGGGCTCAGGGGATGAATATATGAGCATGGCATCAAGCGAGCAGGAGGCTGGGGCCAGAGGCCTGGCGTACTGGGCTCCGCACCGCGCCTCTTTGCCGGCACTATAGGCGGCGTGTCGTGCCCCCTAGGCCACCGATCCCCACCTATATATATGTGAACAAGTGTTAATATTTTCATTCTAAATATTTCCCTTGNGATTGAAGAAGAGAGAGTAGCATGGTTTTCATCCATTTTTCATCAAATTACGCAGTTAAATTCCACCTAAATGCAAATTCATCTTGGATAATGAGTTCTAGGCTGTAATACTCAGGGAAGGCCTAAGAATAGACCCGAGTGTTGAATTTGAAAAGTGTAAAAAACTGGCAAAATACCATAGGACGGACCATAGAATGACTCGTGGTATCAAACCACGAGTCGTTGTATGGTGTCATTGGTTAGGGAAAGGTTGGTGGCAGTGGAGACAATGGGAGGTATGACAACCCGTTGTGGGATAACATAGGCCATCCTTTGCATTCGTGGTTGGGGTCAGGCTGGGTGATAGGAGAAGCCACGGGTCGTTTGTTGTGGTCGTGGTCTGAGGATTTTCCCAGTAGGCTTGACAAGGGAGAAACAACGATACATCATTTTTTGTGACAGGTCGTGGTGTGACCCGTTAGAAGATGAGATGCCAAGGTTTAGGGGACTAACCACAGACGATGTAACGAGTCGTGGGTTGGAGGTATGAGTCGTCCTGTCGACCCGTTGTTTGGATCCAAGACTAGGACATTCAGCAGTCCATTCAACGAGGGACATGACGGGTCATTGGTGGTTCCCATGACCCATTGGTACCACTTGTGGTTTCCATCCGGCTAGTTTTCAGGGCAGGTTCATTAAGGGTATTTTTGATTTTTTTCACGATATAAGGCCCTAAACTACGTCGTTTTGGCTTGGAAAAGTAGGATTTTTAAGAGAATGACCTATTCTAAACTCTCATTCATGCATGCAAGAACTTTGAGAGGTGATTCAAAGGGATTTCAAGCTTTTAACCTCAATTCCTTCAATTTCATTCTTGGTCTTTTAAGGAGGGTTAGGAGTTGATAATACCAGGTATGTAAGGTCTTCAATGGGTGGATTCTTCCACACCTATGCTCCTTCTCTATTAATTACTCAAAATTTATTTTAAAACTCATGGGGTTTTATATTCGGTTTGTATAAAATTTAATGATTTAATGATGGGTATTGTGATTTTGAAACCCTATTATTATCTACTGATTTTGATCATCTGTTGAGCTCTAAATTGATATTAGTATGGCTGATTTTGAGTTTCTAATCATTTAAACCTGATTATGCATGCTCATGATAAACCAATTTATGATCCATTGATCCATTGATGTTTTTGATAAGCCCAACACATATTATGAATTAAATCAAGAATATATTATGTTATCTATTATGATCTTATGGAAATTTAAACTATATGCATGATCTACAAGTATATATGTATTTTATTAAGCATGAATTATGTTTTGGCCGACTCACATGCCTCAACTCATGTCTAGTCCACATATGTTCAAGCATGTTTATGATTATCATGATTTAACTAGCCCATGAACTCGTGTATGTATTATTATGAGCACTATATATGCTATGGGAGTAGTATCAAACACCGAGTAGGTTTGGGGCTCAGGTCAAGTCCCAGATCTCATGAACTACGTGCCACCGTAGGTATGTTGGAACCCATTTATGTTTTTCCCTGGCCCAAATGTCCCTTTTCATGTGTGATAACGTCTTTTCATGGTTCCTACCCTTGGAAAGGTAGGAACACCCTCCTGACTAGGGTTACAAATCAGGCTTCATGTGTGCTCATATGGGGTATGTCCATTAAGAGAATCTCCCACTGTTCCTCATGATTTATGCATGTTATGATTATGTATGTTGCCTCAAGTTATGTTAAGAGAAGTTCTTCTCTTATGATTAAGACTATGTTTATGTTGCAAATGTTTTGAAAACCTTGAGCCGTATAATATGTTATAACAATTTATAATACGGGCATGTTGTCCTACTCTTATGATCATTTATTAGTTTTACACGTGTTTTAAATATCTTCTTTACTTACCTCACATACTCAGTACATTCCACATACTGACCTCATACTTTCTTTGTTGTATTGTCTCATGATACAAGTCCTAGTTCTCGGGCTCATCCTCACCCGTAGATAGATTCATACTTACTCTCAGCACACTTGGTGAGTCCTAATATTTCGAGGGCTACATGTTCACACTCTATGTTATTCCTTCAGTTTCTGGATATTGGAATAGTTGGGGAGTTGTCCCATCAATCCGCCTTTCATGTTTAGAGGCTTATCAGACTAAAAGTTGTATTCCACATTATTGTATAAGTATTGTACTGTCTTCCATTATGTTATGTTATCATTATGTTCTCTATGCTAAGTCTTCCGCTCATGTGATTGAATTAGATGTATGCTCATGCCATGCGTCGACTTGGGGTCTCTCGAGGCTCCTTGTCTCATGTTTGGGTCGTGACAAACTTGGTATCAATGCCATAGGTTTATGTGTCCTAGGGAGTTTGAAAGCCACGTTAAGTATAGTCTTTTTTATGGGTATGAAGTGCGCCACACATATGATGAAGAGGCTACTAGACATTTAGGAATGTTCCCTTCTTTCATGATCTATGTCGTGCGATGAACGTCCTTTACTCCTCTAATTCGTGCTATTCGCATTTGTATAATCATGCCTCCACGCTGAGTAAATGCCAGGAGGAGCGGTAATGGTAATGATCATGAGGGTGCCCTTGATGGAGAGCATCATCCAGCTCCACCCATTCATGAGGAGCACGTACCAGAGCCAGCCACCCACGCTGAGTTTAAGGCGACAATTAAGATGTTGGCATAGGCCATGACAGCTCGGTCCAGAATCAGACTTGACACATTATCCGCAAAATGGGAATGCGGCAGCTTCTAGGGTGAGGGACTTTTTGAGGATGAGCCCTCCGAAGTTCACAGGGTCGACGGTAGACGAGGACCCACATGACTTTATTGAGGAAATTCTAATGATCACCTAGGTTATGGGGGTGAACAATTGGGAATGCATTGATTTGACCTCCTATCAACTCAAGGGGGTAGCACATATATGGTTCAAGCAATGGAAAGGTGCTAGGACAGTGGGTGCAGGCCCAATAGGTTTGGATGAGTTCCACATCGCGTTCATGGATCGGTTCTTCCCTCGGGAGATGAGGGAGCTCAAGGCGGCTGAGTTTGAGAATTTGAAGTAGGGAAACATGTCAGTCTAGGACTATTCCTTGGAGTTTACTCGGCTATCTAAATATGCTCCAAAGTTGGTGGCGGATCAATGGGCTCGGGTCAGCCGCTTTGTGCGTGGAGTAGAAGATTACTTGGACAAGGATTGCCAGTTTTCCATGCTACATCGGGACATCGACTTTCCCCATATTGTATTGCATGCCCAGCAGATGGAGTTGGTCTATAGGAGGTAGAGAGAGGCCAAGAGGGCCAGGACAGATAGCTACGGGGTTTCTCAGGCCAGGTCAGGAGGTGGATCACATCAGCAGTCCCAGTATAGTTCCACTGCTCTAGCTCCATCATTGTTTAGCACACCGTCCAGGTTTAGGGGAGACCAGAGGAGCAGGGATACAGGTTCGAGGGATCATGGTAGCATGCAGGTGGAGCGCACTTTCCCAACTTGTGCTATATGTGGAAAAAATCATACCGGGAGGTGCTTGGTCGGTGCGGATGCTTGTTTTGGGTATGGAAAACCCAGGCATAGGATTAGAGATTTCCCTACAGCTAGTTCTACCGCTCCAGCAGCACGACCCCCTCAGCAGGGTGCCTCCACCAGTTTGGCAGGTGGTCAGCGCTGAAACAAGTTTTATGCCCTAGTGCCTCGCCAAGAGCAGGAGGCTTCGCCAGATGTGGTCACGGGTATGTTGCAAGTCTTCCATATTGATGATTATGCTTTGTTAGATCCAGGAGCTACCTTGTCTTTCATGACCCCTTACATTGCTAGTAGTTTTGGAGTTAGTGCTGAAATTCTGTCAGAACCATTCTCCGTATCTACTCCAGTCGGTGAATCAGTTATAGCTAGGCGGCTATATAGAGGTTGCCACATTAAGGTGTTACATAAGGTTACTCCACAAACTTAGTAGAATTGTACACGACTGATTTTGACATCATTTTGGGTATGGATTGGTTGTTTGCATGTTATACTACAATTAATTGTAGGACCCGTGCAGTGGAATTCCGATTTTTGAGTGAGTCGGTTTTGGAATGGAAGGGTAATTTAGTTGTACCAGCCGGTCGATTTATTTCATATCTAAAGGCTAGGAAGATGATCTCTAAGGGTTGCATGTACCACCTAGTCAGGGTTAAGGATGTGGAGTACGAGACCCCGACTATTCAGTCAGTTCCAGTGGTGCACGAGTATTTGAAGGTTTTTCCCGATGATTTACTAGGTGTTCCTCTAGAAAGGGAAATTGATTTCAGAATTGATCTACTGCTCGATATGCAACCTATCTCTATTCTTCCTTATAGGATGGCCCCAGCTGAGTAAAAAGAGTTAAAGGAACAGTTGAAGGACTTATTGGATAAGGGTTTCATTAGACCGAGCAAGTCTCTATGGGGCACACCTGTTATGTTTGTTCGGAAGAAGGATGGATCCATCGAATGTGTATTCATTATTGACAACTTAATAAGGTCACCATAAAGAACAGGTACCCTTTGCCCAAGACTGATGATTTATTTTACCAGCTCCAGGGTGCCAGGTGTTTCTCTAAGATAGATCTCAGGTCTTGGCATCACCAGCTCAGAGTTCGGGAGAATTATATCCCAAAGACATCCTTTAGGACCCGGTATGACCATTATGAGTTGTAGTTATGTCATTTGGACTAACCAATTCTCCTATAGCTTTTATGGAACTAATGAACAAGGTATTCAAGGCATTTTTGGACATGTTCGTGATTGTGTTTATTGATGACATCCTTATATACTCCTGGAGCGAGGAGGAGTATGCCGCTCATTTGAGAGTAATGCTTCGGACCCTCAAGGATCGTCAGTTGTATGCAAAGTTTAGCAAGTGTGAATTTTGGCTAGAAAACTCGGTGGCATTTCTAAGCCACGTGGTATCGAGTGGGGGCATAAGGGTGGATTCTCAGAAAATCGAAGCGGTGAAGAATTAGGCTAGACCGGTGAATCCTTTAGAAATTTGGAGTTTCTTGGGCCTAGCAGGCTACTACCGAAGGTTTGTTGAGGGTTTCTCATCTATTGCAGTACCTTTGACAAAGTTGACTCAAAAAAAGAAAAGTTCCAATTGTCAGAGGATTGTGAGAAAAGCTTCCAGGAATTGAAAACCCGACTCACTTCAGCACCAGTGTTGACTTCACCAGAGGGTATTGATTACTTTGTTTGTGTATTGTGATTCTTCGAGAGTCGTACTAGGATGTGTTGATGCAACGGGGGAAGGTGATAGCATACGCCTCTCGACAGTTAAAGGTTCACGAAAAGAATTACCTGACCCATGATCTTGAGTTGGTCGCAGTGGTGTTTGCACTGAAGATATGGCAGCATTACTTGTATGGGTTTCATGTGGACATGTTGACGGATCAAAAGNACCTCAGACCTAGAGTGAAATAGTTGGTCGCAGTGGTGTTTGCACTGAAGATATGGCAGCATTACTTGTATGGGTTTCATGTGGACATGTTGACGGATCAAAAGAGCTTGCAATACTTGTTCACGCAGAAAGATCTCAATCTTCGGCAAAGGAGGTGGTTGGAGTTGCTAAAGGACTATGATATGAGTGTCCTTTACCACCCTAGCAAGGCTAATGTGGTTGCGGATGCACTTAGTAGGCTCTGTATGGAGAGTGTGTGCCATGTGGATGAGGGAAGAAAAGAGTTGGGGAGAGATGTCCACCAACTTGCAAGGTTGGGGGTTAGATTGATCGACTCAACCGATGGCGGCGTTCTTGTGCAGAATGGGTCAGAATCGTCCTTAGTGGTCGATGTTAAATCTAAGCAAGATGAGGATCCGATTTTGAGAAGGCTGAAGGAAGCGGTGCAGAGTCAAAAGGTGGAGGTTTTCTCCCAAGGGGAAGATGGTTTCCTTTGATACTAGGGTCAGTTATGTGTTTCAGAAGTTGATAATTTGAGAGTCCGGATACTGCATGAGGCACATGGTACTAGATATTCCATCCATTCGGGATCCATGAAGATGTATCACGGCTTGAGGGAAATCTATTGGTGGGATGGTATGAATAAGGATATCGTAGAGTTCGTAGCCAAGTATCCAAACTGTCAGCAAGTGAAGGTTGAGCACCAAAGGCCAGGAGGTATTGTGTAGGATATTAACATTCCCACTTGGAAGTGGGAATAGATTAATATGGATTTTATTATAGACGTACCTCCTACTTGCCAACATTATGATTCCATTTGGGTGGTGGTAGACAGGTTAACAAAGGCTTCACACTTCCTACCGGTCAAGACTATGGATTTAGTGGATGATTATGCCAAGTGGTATATTCGGGAGTTGGTTCGAATTTATGGAGTGCGCTTGTCTATTATTTTAGACCGAGGTACTCAGTTTACCTCCAAGTTCTGGCAGTCTTTTCAGAAGCGACTCTGGACTAATATTAAGCTCAGCACAACATTCCATCCACAAACGGATGGCCAGGTAGAACGAACAATCCAGACTCTTGAGGATATGTTGAGGGCATGTGTTATGGATTTTAAAGGTATTTGGGATGATCATTTGCCCTTGATCGAGTTTTCTTATAATAACAGTAATCACTCTATGTTATTCCTTCAGTTTCTGGATGTTGGATTAGTTGGGGAGTTGGCCCATCAATCCGCCTTTCATGTTTAGAGGCTTATCAGACTAAAAAGTTGTATTCCACTGTATTGGATAAGTATTGTACTGTCTTCCATTATGTTATGTTATGATTACATTCTCTTTATTAAGTCTTCCACTAATGTGATTGAATTAGATGTATGCTCATGCCATGGGTGACTTGGGGTCTCTCGAGGCTCCTTGTCCCATGTCTACGATTCGTATGTACGTTTGGGTCGTGACATAGGCCTACGAGGAACATCCCTATGGATTTATTTCTTTGAAATTTGCTCGGAGGACCAAAACTCCACCGAATAAAAGCTATTGGAATTACTTCAAATTAAGTCCTAAGGGGCTAGAAGTGATAGGTTAGCATTTCTATTTTCTAAACTCTCAAGAAATTGTGTTTCAAATTAAACGGAGTTGAATTAAAGTTAACATTATTGAAAGATAGTGTTGCTCGCCGAGTCTTAGTATTGAAAATAGTCCTTTTCTATCAGTGTAAGGCCTATAATTGAATGGAATCACCGGCTACAGGTTGGAACTAATCAGATAAGCGAGAAACGACATTCGAGGTATGCTAAGGCTTATCTCTTTGGCAAGTTATTCTCGTTATATAGTGATACCACCTATTCCCTTGAAAGTAGATAATGATCTTATATGTTGTGATTAGTTGCTGCAATTAGATAATAATTATTAATATTGTGGTTAGCTGCTAAAAGATGTATTGAGAGTATATTGTAATATCCCTCGTCGGGAAAGAGTATGTTAAGCATGACTCACACTAGGAGCGTCATAGAATCTCCTTTGTTCTTCTGTTCACAATACTAGTAGAATTCTAATGTTTTGCTTTCATGCCAAGGCCTTAGAAGTTTATGGTTAGCTGTTTGGCTGGATTTGGTAAGTTGGACAACATCGAGCGCAATCGGGTGACATAATTTTAAGTATGACGCTTGTATTGTTAGTGAAGCTTGCCTAGAGGCCATTTGTGTACCTTTGGGAGATGAAGGCATGATGAGGAAGAGGCCAATGATGATACCGAAGAGTAGCCACATCAGGGAGTTCGTACCATCCTTTGTTCTTAATATTCATATTGGGGCAGTGTAATTTATTAGTTAGGGGTAGAATTTCTCTCTCTTGCTGGTTTTTTTGGTCTTTTGTTGCCCTTGTCAGGCTCAAGTTCTTATGTTTTGTATGTGTAGCATTTTTAATTTTTGCTTAGTTGGTTGAGTGCCCTTCTCAGGCTTGTGATAAATAAAAATTTGATTTTTCACTTGTTAGTGTCATTGATGGGTCCATTTTAAATTATCAAATGTTTAATGACCCATGTCATAGTAATCGCCTTTGTTCATAGTACTCAAAAAATAAATTCCAAGGGTTTTCTTTATACCACAGTTCTTTCCCAAGGAGCAATTTCCTTTAATTTTCTTTTTTTGTGGCACGGGGTGGCATTTCCCAATGATAGATTGAGAGGTGACTTTCTTAAGGAAAAAATTCCGCGTTTAGATTCTTTTTGAGTCAGTTGTTGCACCTTCTTTTGAGAGGTACCATCGAAAACTTTTAAATGGCATTGAAAATGAATTTTGAGAAAAAAGGGGCATTTGAATTTAAAATTTGATCACTCTTTTGTCATGAGTAGAACATTCCTTATTTGGCTTTTTGATTCACATGCTATCTTGTCTTAAGTCATACTCTTGATGTGGTTGTAAGAATTGCGTGAACTTCTTGGAGTGTGATGCCTTTTGTAGTGAGACTTTTATCTTTATTCTCATTCATGTATGTTTGTCTAGAACATGCCCTAAGTGTGACCCAAGGCAAAATCCTAGATGTAGTTGCACTTAGAACATGATTTTATTTCTTTTGATAGCAACTTCACCTATATGACCTCCTTAAATGTCACGCCCCGAGTCTTCACCCTGAATGAAACACGGTACTTGAGGTCACAAGTAACCCCAAGTCAACCCCTTGGTCTATCATACACTTACTGAGTAAAACATGCATAACAGAAGCTTTTAAAATGATAACATAAAATTTCCATAACAGCAAGGCTAAATCATAAAGTTTAAACAACATGATTAATACTGTAAATCTAAAAGAAAACCATGTCTATGTTTGACGCCATCTAACTGAGGAGTTTCTGGGACAATCCCCCCAGCTAACACAAAATATAACCAAAAAAATGTAGAAAAACTGAATATTGAACTGATGCCCTCGGAGGATGAGGACTCACGTTTCTGCAGCTGAGAGGTATCTGACGACATTGGCTAACAACGCTAGGTCTGAGAACCTGTGGCTGTATCATGAAACTATACAACATAAAAGTATGCATTAGTACTTTGAATGTACCGAGTATATGAGAGACGTAGATAACATAAATGATCTAGTAACTGAAATGAAGAGACATGAAATGACCAACTGAAATACTGAAAACTAGTACGAATAAGATATATTGATATGATCAATAATAACTCGCGAAGATGGTCATAAACATGCCCTAAATCTTAAAGATTGAGTCTGTGATACTATACTGAACTACTATAAACTGAGAAATCTGAGAGTGAACTAATTGACTAGTGGGAGATTCTATAACCGACATATAAGCACGTGAGCTCGACGTGGAGTCCGATGTATACGCCCCATCGGTAGGACCCAGTATACCTTGCTAAGGTATAAACGCATGGACTATGAAAATCACTGTCAAAGGGGCCATGAGGCTAAGAAAATATAACCTACGGTGGCAACATAGTTTTGGAACCTGGGTGCGCCGGAACCCCAGCCCTTTCGGTGCTAAGTCCTACTCCCACTGAATAATCCTATCATGACTGCTACTGAGAAGTGGATAGCTCAATACTGGGGCCCAAGACTGTAACTGACCCAGGGATACTGACTGAGAGTTCCCTGAGTGTCTTATCGGACCGGATCTGGAAACTGAGTTCTAAGACTAGTAAGAGCTGCATACAGGAAGCGTTGTAACCGTCTAAAGAACAACTGATAACTGAACTGGGGTCCCGAGGCTGGTCAGAACTATAAACTAGAAAATCTTGACCGCCGAATGGACCAAATAAATTATGTTCTGAGTCTGATTCTAATAACTGGAAGGTATCATTGACACCTCGGGAAGAAACTAAAGTCAAACTTATCAGTTGACAATTTTATGAATATCACTGAGGATTCTAAGACTCTGACTGAGACTAGACTGATATGATTCTGAAGAGATTCTAAGTTCTAACGAGTTTGGACTACTAGAAGCTAATAGAGAACTTAACTTACTCCAACGACATGGGAATTTCATAATGTAGAGCAAATTTCAAGAATGTTAGGAATTTCATTCAATAGAGCTAAAGTAATTCTCATTAATAGGATATTTACTCAACATGTATATATATAGGAAATTCTAGAAAGTTCAGCTTAAATAATTCTTCAGTCACTAGAGGAAATTTAATAAGAAAAATCATTACTCGAACGTTAGGGCTTAGATTAAACTTTTGTATAAACACTTACAATTTGATAAGGAATTTATGGGGATTATATAAACAATATACATGAACATCGTTCTAAGTGAAATCAACGAAAATAAACATGAATCCTTTTCGTATTCGAAATCTCAGGGCTTAAAACTGATAGAGGAAATTGAGGAGGATTTTGGGGACATAAGGGAAGAACAATCCCCTTGCTAAAACCCCACATACCTAAAGAAGAACCCACGAAAATCTTGAGAAATTGAGGAGAAGAAGGTTGCCCTAGTTCTTGCTCTGAGAATTCTTGAGAGAACTTACGGTCTATTTTCTAAGTGCTTGAGAGAGGAATGAGTATTAGAACCGGCTAACCCCACTAAAAGCTCTGAATTTACGTCTAAAATGATGTAGTTTAGGGACTAAGTAGATAGGAGATTACTAAAATAACCCTGGTAAAAATTCTTAAAAATTGGTCGACAGGGTCCTAATGGGTCACTCAACGAGTCATCCATCACCACGACTCATCATATGATCTGTTAAGTACACTGGTCATCTGGTCACCTGGGTTCATCACGGGCAACCCAACAATTTGTTAGTGGTGACCACGACTCGTGGCCACCATCCGTCAATTACACTGCCTCAACTTTGGAAAATTCTCATCCCACTAGCAACACTCACCTCACGACTCGTTAGGACGGACCACGAATCGTGGGGTCCATCGTCAAGTACGTTGCCTCAATCCTTTCTTTCCCCCACTTTTTCCCCTCCTCACGACTGACTTAACGAGTCGTTAGGTCTCATAACGACTCGTTAAGCCGATCATTCTGAGGCATTTTCTACAGATTTCCAAATTTCCTATTTTAAGCCCCGGAATTGGATTTTGAGTTTCCAGGGTGTTACAATATCTCCCCCTTGTAAACATTCATCCTCGAATGTTAGAAAACACACATGAAGCCGAAAATAACAATAAAAATCTTCAAATGCGGCTCATTTAACCCCAAAACTATCGGAATGACTATCTATGTTTAAAAATACATATCTAAACTGAGTTATGAAAACTAAATTGAGTTCTAGGATCAAAACTAATATTACAAACTATGCTGGGGCCGGTAGGGAACAAGTGCGGGTATTTGGCCATCATATCTGCTTCAGCCTCCCACGTAGCTCCCTCAGCCTGCTGATTCCTCCATAAGACATTGACTGAAGCTATTTCCTTGTTCCTCAGCTTACGCACCTGACGGTCAAGGATCTGGTCTGGTACTTCCTCATATGAGAGGCTATCTTTTATTCTCACGCTATCCAATGGCACAACTGAAGTTGGATCTCCGATGCACTTCTTCAAAAGTGACACATGAAAAACTGGATGTACCACTGCTAGTTCTGAAGGTAACTCTAGTTCATAAGCCATATTGCCGATACGCCTCAAAATCCTATAAGATACCACATACCTCGGACTGAGCTTCCCCTTCTTTCCAAACCTTATCACCCTTTTCATGGGCGAAATTTTTAGGTATACCCAATCATCAACTGCAAACTCCACCTCTCATCTCGTCACATTAGCATAAGATTTTTGACAACTTTGAGCTGTTTTCAATCTTTCCCGTATTAGATGAACATTCTGCATTGCCTCATGGACTGAGTCTGGACCTATTAGGGTAGCTTCACCAACCTCAAACCACCCTATAGGATATCTACACCTTCTACCATACAGCGCCTCGAACGAGGCCATTTGAATACTAGAGTGATAGTTGTTGTTGTATGCAAACTCGATAAGAGGCAAATGGTCATCCCAATTTCCCTTAAAATCGATCACACATGCTCTTAGCATATCTTGAGCTGTGTGCCTTAGCCAGTATCTGCTGTCTCAACTCAACAACATCCGGTACGCATAATCTGCCCTACAACGAAGCACCCCATCTCCCCCTTGGGAGAAAGCCTCAACCTCCTTTTTGAGGACTGCTTCTTTAAGTTTAAGAAAAATGGGATTTTCATCTTGCCTAGACTTAACTTCTACAACTAAAGAAGAATCTGACCCGCTTTGCATAATAACTCCACCTTTAGCTGAATGCACCAGCTATACTCTTAACCGAGCTAGTCTGCGAATATCCTTTTCCATTTCCCTCTTTCCCTCTTCAACATGAGCTACACTTCCCATAGACCATCTGCTTAGGTCATCAGCCACCACATTGGCTTTGCCCGGGTGATACAACACGCTCATATTGTAGTCCTTCAGTAGCTCTAACCACCTTCTCTGACGGAGATTTAGGTCCTTCTGACTGAACACATACTGGAGGCTCTTGTGGTCCAAGAACACATCCACGTTATCTCCATATAGGTAGTGTTTCCATATCTTTAGCGCAAACACCACCGCTGCCAAAAAATTTCTGTTTGGAGGCGTAGTTTATCACTTTCCCTCGCTTCATCAGAACGTAATCGCCCAACTCTGGAAGTGTCGGAATAAACAACCAACCCCTCTGTTCCTTATGGAAAGGTCAAAATCGGAGCGGTAGTGAGTCGAGTCTTCAACTCCCGAAAGCTCTTCTCACACGCCTCTTACCACTGGAACTTCACTTTCTTTTGAGTTAACTTAGTTAGAGGGGATGCTATAGAGGAGAAACCTTCCACAAAATGTCGGTAATAGCCAGCTAGACCCGAAAAACTCCTGATTTCAATCGGAGAGGTAGGTTTGGGCCAATCCTTCACTGCTGCTATCTTATGAGGATCTGCCTGTATTCCCTCATGGAAACCACATGACCCAAGAAGGTCACAAAATTCAACTAGAATTCGCATTTATTGAACTTAGTGAACAACTGGCGGTCTTTGAGTGTCTGTAACACTAATCTCAGATGGCTAGCATGTTGATCCTCATTTCTGGAGTATACTAGGATGTCGTCGATGAAAACAATAATGAACATATCTAGATACTATTTGAATACTCTGTTCATTAAGTCTATGAAGGTTGTTGGGGCGTTTGTGAGTCCAAAGGACATCACCACAAACTCATAATGACCATATCGGGTTCTGAATGTTGTTTTCGATATGTCACACTCTCTGACCCTTAATTGATGGTATCCTGACCTGAGATCGATCTTGGAGAAACAACTAGCTCCCTGAAGTTGGTCAAACAGGTCATCAATTTTGGGTAGAGGATATCTATTTTTTACTATAACTTTGTTCAACTGACGGTAATCTATGCACATTTTGAGGATACCGTTTTTCTTCCGCACGAATAATACAGGAGAACCCTAGGAAGAGATGTTGGGTCTGATAAAACCCTTGTCAAGAAGATCTTTGAGTTGCTCCTTAAGCTCAGCTGGAGCCATTCTGTAAGGAGGGATGGAGATTGGCTTAGTATTTGGGAGAAGGTTTATGCCGAAGTCTATTTCCCATTTACGGGGGACTCCGGGAAGATCCTTAGGAAATACACTGGGAACACGCTGACTACTAGAATTAACTGGATAGTTGGGGTCTCAGAGTTGGAATCTTTGACCCGAACTAGATGATAGATACATCCCTCGGAAATGAGTTTATGGGCCTTAAGGTAGGAAATAAACCTACCTTTAGGCGCTGAGCTGCTACCTGACCATTCTAACACTGGCTTATTTGGAAACTGAAACCTGACAACTCTAGTTCTGCAGTCAACTAAGGCATAACCAGAGTGTAACAAGTCCATGCCGAGGATGAGGTCAAAATCGACCATGTCTAACTCTACTAGGTCCGTTGGAATGACTTTGTTCAGTACTGAAAATAGGCAGTTTCTATACACCTGGCTGGCTCTAACTAACTCGCCAACTGGGGTGGAAACTGAGAATGGTTTTGAGAGGACCTCTGGACTGATATTGAACTAAACTGCTACATAGGGAGTCACGAACGAGAGAGTGGCTCCAGGATCTAATAGGGAATATACGTCTAGATTAAGGAGGTATAACATACCCGTGACCACGTCAGGTGAGCTCTATATAAAAACAATTCGGGCATTGATCGCCACCTGTACCTGATGTGTTGGCCTGTTGAGCTGGTCGGCCTGCTAGGGATGATGATGTGGTGGATAATGCTCTCTCCCGGCCTTCTAATGGGAAATCTTTGAGATGGTGACCAAGCTATCCACACCTAAAACAGCCCTCCCGACCTTGAAGACATTCTCCTGGGTGGTTCTTACCACACTTAGGGCAAGTCGTATACCTGTTGCTGGCACTAACACTCTGTGACTGAGAGCCAGTGTTCCTCCCCTCCGATCCTGGCGGACAAAAGGTTGGGGCATTGGCTGAGCTGTGTGCTGGGACTCTGTGTTGTTGTTGTTGCTGCTGTTGTTGTGGGCGGCTACTACCGCCAGACTTCTGATGGCTATAGTCTGACTGACCGGTCCTCGCCCGTTTGCTCTTGCGTTCCACATCCTTCAGCTTTTCATCCTCCGTCTGCTGAGCATAAACAATCGGGCTGGAAAGTTCCATGTCCTTAATCAGCATCGCGATCCTACACTCCTTGAGGACCAGGTTTGACACTCCATTTATGAACTTGAGCATGCGAGCACTTGGCTCGGCTACCATCTCTGGAGCATTCTTAGATAGCCTAGTAAACTCCAGAGCATACTCCTCCACGGTTCTATTTCCCTTTCTCAAGTTCATAAACTCTGCCATCTTAGCCTCCCTCAGCTCCCGAGGGAAAAACCTGGCCATAAGCTGTGTGGAATTCTTCCCACTCCACTGGTCCCGCTCCTGCTGGCCACCCTTCTTTCGACTGGTCATACCAAACTTAAGCTACCCCTCTGAGCTGATAGGCAGCTAGGTCGGCACTCTTCGAGGAGCTGACACCCGTGATACGGGTAATCTTCTTAATCTCGTCCATAAACTCTTGAGGGTCCTCCCCCACATTGGATCCTTGAAATGATGGAGGGTTCATGCGGGTGAAGTCTCACACCCTAGCAGCTGCTGCAGACCCGTTCGTGTTGACTGGCACAATTTGCTGGGCCACCTGGTTAGTGAGTATTAAAGCAAGAAGATAGATAGCTGCCCTGAATTCAGTAGTGGACACTATGTCGTCCTGAGGGGATACTAGAGCTGGTGGGGCAGGACTGTTAGCATCACCGACCCTTCTTTCATTACCACGTGGAGGCATGGTTTAACTAAAACAAAACAAAGCACGAGTTAGAAGGATGATTTTGGAATTGAAATTTAACGCACGATAAGGAGTATGAAATAAATTGAGGTTTTTCCTAATAACATCTTGTAACCTCCTCGTCAGAAGTGTGGCGCACTTCACACCCATGAAAAGAACTCTACTCGATGCGGCTTCAGACATTCTGAGGATACTCTAAACCTAGTGCTCTGATACCAAGTTTGTCACGTCCTGAGTCTTCACCCTGGACGAAACATGGGACTTGAGGTCACAAGTAACCCCAAGTCAACCCTTGGTCTATCATACACTAGTATACTGAGTAAGACATGCACAACGGAAGCTTTTAAAACGATAACATAAAATGTCCATAACAGCAAGGCTAAATCATAAAGTTTAAACATCATGATAAATACTGTAAATCTGAAAGAAAACCATGTCTATGTCTGAAGCCATCTTACTGAGGAGTTGCTAGGACAAGCCCCTAGCTAACACGAAAATATAACCAAAACAATGTAGAAAAATTGAATATTGAACTGATGCCCTCGGAGGATGAGGACTCACGTTTCTGCACCTGAGAGGTATCTGATGACGTCGGCTAACGGCGTTGGGTTTGAGAACCTGCAGCTATATCATGAAATGATACAACATAAAAGTATGCATCAGTACTTTGAATGTACCGAGTATGCGAGAGACGTAGATAACATGAGAGATCTAGTAATTGAACTAAAGAGACATGAAATGACCAACTTAAATACTAAAAACTGGTACGAATAAGATATACTGATATGGTCAATAATAACCCTGGAAGATAGTCATAAACATACCCTAAATCTTAAAGACTAAGTCTGTGATACTATACTGAACTACTCTAAAATGAGAAATCTGAGAGTGAACAAATTGACCAGTGGGAGAGTCTATAACCGACATATAACGACATGAGCTCGACATGGAGTCTAATGTATACGCCCTTTGGTAGGATCCAGTATACCTTGCAAGGGTATAAAGGCATGGAGTATGAGAATCACTGTCAAATGGGCCATGAGGCTACGAAAAAATAACCTACGGTGGCAACGTAGTTCTGGAACCTGGGTGTGCTGGAACCCCGACCCTTTCAGTGCTAAGTCCTATTCCCACTAAATAATCCTATCACGACTGTTACTGACAAGTTGATAGCTCGATACTGGGGCCCAAGACTGTAACTGGCCTAGGGATACTGACTGAGAGTTCCCTGAGCATTTTATCGGACCGGATCTGGAAACTGATTTCTAAGACTAGTCAGAGCTACATACAGGAAGCATTGTAACTGTCTAAACAAAAAATGATAATTGAACTGGGCTCCCGAGGCTGGTCACAACTATAAACTAGAAGGTCATGACCGCCGAATGGACCAAATAAATTATGTTCTATGTCTGATTCTAATAATTGGAAAGTATCACTGACACCTCGGGAAGAAACTAAAGTAAAACTGATTAGTTTACTATTTTCTGAATATCACTGAGGATTCTAACACTCTGACTAAGACTAGACTAATATGATTTTGAAGAGATACTAAGTTCTAACTGGTTTGGACTAGTAGCAGCTAACAGAGAACTTAACTTACTCCAACAACACGGGAATTTCATAATGTAGAGCAAATTTCAAGAATTTTAGGAATTTCATTCAAGAGAGCTTAAGTCATTCTCATTAATGGGATATTTACTCAACATGTATATATATAAGAAATTCTAGAAAGTTCAGCCCAAGCATTCTTTATTAAATAGAGGAAATTTAATAAGAAAAATCATCACTCGAAAGTTAGAGCTTAGATTCACTTTTGTATAAACACTGACAATTTCATAAGAAATTTATGGGGATCATATCAACAATATACATGAACATCGTTCTAAGTGAAATCAACAAAAATAAAGATGAATCCTTTTCATACTCAAAAACTCGAGGCTTAAAACTGATAGAGGAAATTGAGGAGGATCTTGGGGACACAAGGGAAGAACAATCCCCTTGCTAAAACCCCACATACCTGAAGAAGAACCCATGAAAATCTTGAGAAATTGAGGAGAAGTAGGCTGCCCTAGTTCTTTCTCTAAGAATTCCTGAGAGACCTTACAGTCTATATTCTGAGTGCTTGAGTGAGGAATGAGTATTGAAACCGTTAACCCCACTAAAAGGTCTGAATTTATGTCCAAAAAGACGTAGTTTATGGACTAAGTAGATAGGAGATTACTAAAATAACTCTGGTAAAAATTCTGAAAACTGGTCGACGAAGTCCTAATGGGTTACTCAATGAGTCGTCCATCGTGACCATGACTCATCACACTATCCGTTAAGTACACTGGTCGTCTATTCACCTGGGTTCATCATTGGCAACCCAACAATTCGTTAGTTGTGACCACGACTCGTGGCCACCATCCGTCAAGTACACTGCCTCAACTTTGGAAAATTCTCATCCCACTAGCCACGACTCACCTCACGATTCGTTAGGATAGACCATGAATCGTAGGGTCCATTGTCAAGTACACTTCCTCAATCCTTCCTTTCCCCCACTTTTTCCCCTCCTCACGACTGACTTAACGAGTCGTTAGGTCTCATAAGGACTCGTTAAGCCGATCATTCTGAGGCATTTTCTATAGATTTCCAGATTTCCTATTTTAAGCCCCGAAATTGAATTTTGAGTTTCTAGGGTGTTACATTGAAAATCCATCTTTCCTAGCAAATGTTGAGCCTTTAACCCTTTTCTTTGAGAACCACATTACAAGCCTTTTACGTTTTTGTAATGTCATGCCCCTCCTTAGGGGGCATGACTGGCACCTAATGCCATACTGGGATCTGGCCTAACCTGGATGGGCATATGCAACTCTGGTGCCTACCATTGACTCAAAATCAAGAAAACAATCTACTATATCTTGGCTGTAAACACAACCTAGGGCCGATAAGGCTACACAACACTTGTAAAATAAAATAGCTAACCTAACTAACATAACAATAAAAGGGATCCTATGTGGGGCGACAATACAACAATGTTGTCTAGTTATAATAGAATGAAAAACAGCCAATCATATAAACACTACAGCTAACTAGGCTGCTAACTAAAAGCTAAACTAGGCCCCACATGGCCAACATGCAGAACTGAACATATATAGGCCCCCACACGGCCAACATGAACAACTAACTGAAGACTATAGTCTGCAAGCCTCTATGAATGAAAATATTGGTCAGGACAGGGCCCCGGTCTACCCAAATACTAATACAATAAGAGACAGATAACCTCTACTACCTGGCAACTCTGACTGAAAGAAGCTAACCACTTTGCTGACTCTAAAAAGCTACTAATGGAGATCCTAAACCCTGTCTGTCTAAACCTGCAGGCAAGTATGCAGCGCCCCATATTTAGGCGCCAGTACAATATGTACCGAATATGTAAGGAAGTAAAAAATAACCTAATGGGGCCCCCACAACCCTGGCAAGTACAAATCAATCTATATACCCATATCAAGGTTCTTATGATTCTACTAGTAACTATAGCCAACCTACCTGGCTTCTGGGTCTGTAACTGAGCCCGCTGGACTATGGTAACTGTGTCTGAGCCCTCTGGGCTCCTGTAAATGCACCCTGGGCACACAAGGCTTGACAGAGGGTCAGTGATGCCGATACGACATAAAAGTAGAAGCCCATTTAGGGATGGACTGTAATATGGATCTTTGGCCTGAATATAGTCTCTTGGGACATCACATAGATCCTCTAAGCAACATCATATAGCTCCTCTGAGTGATCAATAGCCCCGTAGGGAATGACACAGTTAGCAACCCTAAAATTAGTCAATGAAAGGCTATCCTAGGTGGGGGTAATCCCAATCAATGTGCTACACTTAAATCTCAATCTAGCCACTCAAAAGGTGTATTTGGCCCTCTAGGCCTAACGTGATCTCTACTCTCCTCTAGAATAGTCTCTATTGCTGTCAACAGGCTCACCCCATGTGGTTACATCTGGTAGTTATTTTTTGCGAATTTGGTAAGAGATTTTCCGTAATTCCTAATATCCTAAGGCCTAAACTACATCGTTTTGGGTTATGAATGATGACTTTTGAAGTGGTTAAGTTCATGTTATTCCATTTACATTCATGCATCCAAGGTAGAAGGTGAGAGAGGGTGATCAAGCTTAGTGTTCTTCAATTTCCCTTCGATTTATTCTTGGGTTATCAAAGAAGTGTAACAATCAGCTACCATCAGTTATGTAGGGTTATGAATGGGTGAATTCTTTCACACCCATGCTCAATCCCTCTCTAAATCATGAATGTTCTATGTCTAATCTATGGGGTTTTATCCCAATGCATGAATTTCCTAATTCTTTACATGGTATGATTTAAAACATGTTTCTACCATTGAATTATCAAGCATGAGCAAATTTTATAATATTTTCAATTAAAAATCATATTTCAAATATTATGAATTAAAAAGCTCATTCATGAAAAGTTCATGAAAGAAGAGATTTGGGAGGAATGTATGATTATGATGAGATATTAT
>JACEIK010009353.1:0-52570 GCA_018107945.1 Datura stramonium
AGAGCCACTATATTACTTGCACGACCCGTACACTTGCGGACGCGCTCGATGTGAAAAAGAGTCGTCAAATTATTGGCACTCGATGCGGGCTACGTCAACACACATTTATTCTCTAACGGCTCAAATCTAGCTTAAGGTATCAGTTTTGTCCCAAAACTCTCTACAGTTTTCATGTTTGGTTCATGTGATCAAGTTTCTTTTATGTATATGGATGTGTATGTGAACCATGAATTAAGTTCAGCCATGTAGTTTGAATCGGAGATAGTCATTCCTTTAGTTTTCTATTTAAATGATCAGTATTTGAGTATAATGATTACATGTCTCTATTTTTTGAATGTTTTTCCCACATTCAAGGACGAATGTTCCCAATGGGGAGATATTTTAATACCCCGGAAGTGCCTATGATTAGACTCAGGATTCAAAAATGGAAGCTGGCTGAAATTGAGAAAAACAATCCCACAGAATGGACAACCCAACGGATCATTGGTCCAACGAATGACCTGTCAGAAGCAGTTGTGTGAAGATATGGTCTGGTAATAGTGAATAATGACGGGTGAAGTAACGACCCATTGTTTGATACAATGAGTCGTTACTGTGAGTCGTGGTGAGAACAAGTGTTCAGCTTTAGGGGAAGTAACGGGTCATCCCACGACCCATCGTGAGAAGTAACAGGTTGTGATCACCAGTCGTGGGACGATATGTCTATAATTTCCAGTCTATATAACGGAAGGCAACCACGACTTGTTGGAGGAAGTAACGAGTCGTGGTGAGGCTCGTTGGAAGGCTTGATGCATAACTGGAAGGAAGAAAACAACGAATGATATAATGACCCATTGTATGAAAGGACAACTCGTTCTGTCGAGTCGCGGAGATGAATTTAAGATCAGGAGGCTTGGCAGTGAGGACGATGGATGGATACCATAAGTCATGGTATCCTCCAACTATCCATTAGTCCTATCGTTGGTTCACCCAGTGCATATTTTTCAGGGATTTCATTAAGGGAATTTTCGTTATTCGTAAGACCTACGGTCCTAAACTACGTCGTTTAAAGCTTGAAAATCAGTGTTTATTGAGTGTAACACCACCCTAGGCTTAGTCATTCTTATGCATGCAAAGTTAAAGGATTGAGGAGGTGATCAAGCTTGTCTTCAAGGTTTTCTTCGTTAATTTCCATTACGCTTTCAAGGAGTGGTGAGATTTGATTTTTCCCAGGTATGTAAGGTTATTAATGGGTGAATCCTTTCACACCCATGCCCAATATCTTTCAATTTATGAAATTTTCTATCTAAAATTTATGGGGTATTTACCCAATGCATGAAAATTCAATTTCTATACATGGGCTTGATCTAATTGAGTTACTATTATTGAAGTATGAATTATGGGCAAGTTTTATGTTGTTTTTCATTAAAAATCATGTTTCATGTTTTATAAATTAAATTGCTCAATTATGAAAAGTTCATGAAAGACAAGGTTTATGGTGAATGTTCATGTATGATGAATTATTGATGATGAAAAGCATGTTTTCAAGTTACCCATGTTTATAATCACGTTTTCTGATGAATTGAGTATTTTCAAATATGGTAAAGTATTAGGCAATGCCCAGATGTTCAAGAAGGATTTACGATATATGAAGTGGATCTTATGGTTTATCGATTTATGATGTTGGCTGACTAAAGGGCCTTTGATTCTTGCTAATCATGTTTTAATGGGGATCAATGATGATAAATTTTTATTTGGCCATGAATCTTAATGAATGATGTTATTGGTTTACCTATGAGCCTAATGTTAATGTTTTTGAGAGCTGTGTCTAGCACCGAGCAGCCCGACATTCAAAGGACTACGTCGATGTCTCATAACCACGTGCCACCATGGGTTTATAATGATACGTTACAATGATAATGATCCCCTCTGTCGTGATATCACATAATGCACGTCCCTCGCCTGGCAAGCCAGGGGCGACTCTACCCACTTGAGTGAGATAGATGGGGCATCATGTAAGGCTCTACCATGATGGTGTCAGTTATGAAGAGTCCTCCCATTGTTCCGCATATTTTGTGCATTGTTATGTTTATGTTATCAGGCTCAAGTGATGATTTAACAAAGTTTCTCTTATGACTCTGATAATGAATAATTTACGAACGAGTTGAAAACCTTGAGCCCTATGTTATCTTATGATGTTTATGAGACGAGAATGTGGTCCTTCTCTTATGATCATTTATGAGCTTTTATGTATTTTTAAATGTTCATTTTACTTACCTTGCATACGCAATGCATTCCACGTATACTCTATGCTGTATCATTTTATGATACAAGCTCCGATCTTTAGATCCAGCATCGTCATTAGCTTTTCTCAGAGTTTAGCATCAAGTTTCTTGGTGAGTCATCATACTCCGAAGACCGTATATTTTAGATGTTGATGTTCTTTTGGTTTTCAGTTTCAACCCATCTGATACAATAGAGACTTTCAAACTTCATGTAGTACTCAGCTATTATGTATGTAGTATGTTCCCCTTTCTAAGGTATGTTATGTTCATGCTTCTGCTATGTTGATATGTTAAGTATTCTGCTTTAATGATATGGAGCTAGTTGAATGTTCATTCCATGGGTCGACTTGGAGTCTCTCAGGACACCTTGTCCCGTGTTACAATCCGGGTCTACGTTTGGGTCGTGACAGATTTGCTCAGTCTGATGAAACCCTTGTATAAAGGGTCTTTCAACTGCTCCTTCAACTCCTTTATCTCGGTTTGGGCCATTCCATAAGGAGTAATAGATATAGGCTGCATATCGGGAAGAAGGTCAATACAAAAATCAATCTCCCGCTCGGGAGGGATTCCCAGTAGATCATTTGGGAACACTTCTAGATGATCACATACTACTGGAACGGACTGGTTAGTCGGGATTTTGGATGTAGCATCCCTAACACTTACAAGATGGTACACGCAACACTTGGAGATCATCTTTCTGGCCATAAGGTAGGAAATGAAAAGACCTATAGGCACAACTGAACTACCCTCCCATTCTAGGACTGGCTCACCTGCAAATCAGAACTCTACTGCCCGGGTTCTACAATTAACTGTGGCATAGCATAAAAATAACCAATCCATGCCGAGAATAACATCAAAATCAGTCATGGCTAACTCTAATAAATACACTGAGATGACTTTTTGAAGGACTGTGATTGGGCAATTTCTATACACCGGTCTAGCTATAACTGAATCACCCATTGGAATAGAGACTGAGAAGGGTTCTGATATGATTTCGGGACATACTCTAAAACTACTACCAACATAGGATGCCACAAAAGATAAAGTATCCCCTTGATATAACAATGCCTAAGAATCAAGGTGAAATACTCATAATGTACCCGTGACCACATCTGGTGAAGTCTGTTGCTCCTATCTAGGTGCAAGGGCATAAAACCTGTTTTGACACTGGCCGGCAGCTGAACTAGTAGAAGAACCCTGCTAAAATGGACGTGCTGCCAGAGTTGCTGAACTAACGACTGTGGTATGGGCTCCACCATTGCCTGATCTGGCTGAAGGGCAATCCCTAAGCCTGTGTTCGGGTTTGCCACACTCGAAACAAGTGTCTGAGCCAACTAAACACCTCCCCGGGTGGTTCTTTCCATACTTCACACAGGCTGGAAATTTGTGATTCCTGAAATGCTCCCCTGGCTCCTCGAGCCTGAATCTCTACCCCTCTGATCACGTCTGGGTCGGGATGGAACACTAGCTGATGATGGTGCTGGGGCTAATGACCTTTTTACTGAAACTGAGGGCGGTGACCACCACCGGATCTCTGCTGAGTGAACCCAACACTAGTCGTCCTGGCCCTCTTGGCGTCTTCTCTCCCTCAGATGCACCGCCTCCATCTGCTTGGCGTGCAAAACTATCCAGGGAAAATCAATATCCTGATGAAGCATGGAGAGTCTACAATCATTGTCAAGGTAGTCCCCTACTCCATGCACAAACCCACTTACCAGAGCTCTCTGATCCATCACTGCCTCTTGGGCATACTTAGACAAACGAGTAAATTCTAAGGCATACACCGGCACTGTCATCTTCACTTGTATCATATTCACGAATTCAGCTACTTTAATCTCCCTCATCTCACGAGCGAAGAACGTTTCCAGAAACGTGGCATGAAACTCATCCCAACCAATAAGGCCTGCTCCCACGACCCTACTATCCTTCCACTGTTTAAACTAGACATGTGCAACCCCCTTCAACTGATATGAGGCTAAGTCGGCGCACTTCTCTCCGGACACCCCCATGACCTGGGTGATCTTTGGAATCTCATATAAACTCATGTGGATCCTCGTCCACATTTGACCCAAGGAATTCTAGAAGGTTTATCCTTAGAAAATCTCTTACTCGTGCTGCCACCGCATTCCCATTCTGAGGGACATGCACTACTGCCTTTTGATTGACCTGGATGGTCAGTGCCTATGGTAGCATCTGAATGGCTGCCCTGAATTCAGCATGGGCAACTAGCTCGAGTATAGGCTCCGCATGGGCTGATGGGGCCTGCTGATGCTCGTCTGCATTGCCATCCACGTGGCAATTTCTGTTTCTATATCCATTTCTTTTGCCGTTAACTCTGCAGGAGGAATGATTCTGCTAACGCATATAGCACGAGTTAGAAGAATAGAGAGATATTTCATCGCACGACTCAGATCATGAAAGAAGGGAACGATTCCTAAACATCTCGTAGCTTCTTCTTCATAAGTGTGGAGCACTTCACACCCATGAAAAAACTTTACTTAACGCGCCTTTTAAACACCCTAGGACACTTCATAACCTAATGCTCTGATACAAAGTTTTTCATGACCCGAAAATAGGCCCAGATCGAGACACGGGACAAGGAACCCCGAGAAGCTCCAAGTCGACCCATGGCATGAGAGTACATCTAACTCAGTCATTAAAAGTGGAATATCAACATAATAAACATAGCGGAAGTCTGAACATAGCATAACATCAGAACATACAACACAAGTCTAAAGCAGATTACAATCTATGTCTGAAAAGCCTCTATTTCTGATGAGTTGATCGGACAAGACCCCAACTAACTCTCTATGTCTGAAACTAAAAATGTAAAGATAATAAATGATAAGGAATGGTCCTAGGGAGATGAGCACTCACCAACTGAGACAGGATATGCTACTCTGGAAGGCTGGCTAGCAACGAGGCTGAGTTTGAATATCGGAGCATATATCATGAAATGATATAGCATAAAGTATGCAGTCAGTACTTGGAATGTAACCAGTATGCAATGTAAGTAAAAACGGACAGTTAAAATACATAAGAGTTCATAAGAGTGGGACGACTTGCTCATAACGTAAATATCATAATGTAAACATAAAGATCAAGGTTTTCAAAACATTCGTAAATCATTCATAATCATAAGCATAAGAGAAAATATTTATTAAACATGATGTGAGCCAAAGTACATAAACATAAATATGCATAAATCATGAGAAAACATGAGAGATTCTTATAACTGACATACCCCATATGAGCATACATGGAGCCCAACCTGTAAACCCTTAGTTGGGAGGGTGTTCGTGCCTTTCCAAGGGTAGAACTATGAAAAGAGGTGTGATATCACAACGAAAGGCCCATTCGGGCAAAAGGGACAGTCTCAAGGGAGGTCCCAACATGGCTACATTGGCGTATAGTTCTGAGACTCGAGGTATGGTTAGACCTCGGGTCTACTCGGTGTTAAATACTACTTCCAAAATATATATAGTGCTCAGAGGATAATATAAAAAACATACATGAGATTCATGAGCTAGTTAAATCATCATAATCATAAGCATGCTTAAAGTACGTGAACTAGCCATGAAATAAGGCCCGTGAGTCGGTCATAATCATAAATCCATAAATCATGAAATTCATGCATACTTGTAAAAAATGTATATACTTGATCTCTTAAATTCATGATAAGTTCTTGAGAGAAATCAGATCATAAAGCATAAATCATAGTTGGGCTAATTTAGATCAAGATTATAGAGAAATCATAACTTGACTTTTCATAAAAACATACATAATTGGCATAGTTGGATTTAAACTCAAATCTTTCAATTTATATTTAAAATATCCATAAAATTTGCCCATAGATCATAAAATATGATTTAAAACATGAAGGAGATTGACCCATCGATATATCGTATTGAAATTCACAAGAATTAACATAAACCTCATGGATCATGAAACTTGACTTTTATAGTTGAAATTCATGAAAATTGAGGGAATGAGAGTGAAAAGGACTCTCATTCATAGCCTCACATACCTGGGTAAGTTGATTTTACCTTCTTCTTTGAACAGAAAAAGGGATTTGAAGAAGAATTGATGGGTTTTAGCTTTGATCACCTCTAAGAACCTGCCGATCTTGCATGCATGGAATGGTAAGGCTTAGGATAGGCTTAACTCTCTTAAAACCCTCATAACTGAGATTAAAATGAGGTAGTGTAGGTTTTAGGAACATAGAAATTACGGAAAAGCCTTTAATAAACTCACAGGGAAAAATAGACTGCTAGTCCCAATGAGGGACTGGATGAGTCGTTGTCACTGGCCGTGACTTGTGGCCTGGATCTGTCATCTCCACTGGAATTATATCAAGATTTTCATCACGAGGCACTTAACGACACGTTATTGGTGACCACGACTCGTGGTCACCTTCCGTCACCCTCACTGCAGAAAAATTACCTGGTTGTCACCACAAGCGACACCACGGCTCGTGGTGTTCCCAACAAGTCATGGTGAGGACCCGTTAAGTGTACTGTCTAAGTTTCCTTCATCCTTCAACAATGAGTCGTGATGCTTACCATGAATCGTGGTAACATCCGTTGGCCACTAAAAACTAAAATTTTCAACTAAGTCAAACTCCTCCCAATGAATCACTTAACAACTCGTGGTTATCTAGAAGAGTCACTTGACGACTCGTCCTGTGACCTGGTGCAGAAAAAATAGTTTTCTACTGTATGCACAAGGATGCATACACAAAAGTTGTCGACCATGCAGATAATGGATGAAAACGCACAGAGAAAGCAATAAGTCTGCTAGTGGTGCCTGATCAGATTTGCGGCCGTGCAGATGAATGACATAAATGTGCAGACAATGCAGGAAGCCTGCAAATGGTGCATGATCAGGTGCATGACTGCGCAGATGAATGGAGAGAATGTGCACTAAAGGTAGTGAGCTTGGCATGTTCACTCAACATTTTAAATTTTAAAAGTATTAGGCTCAATTTAGATACATAGAAAGCTATTTTTTTCATTCATATGGTAGAACCAATTGAGGACACTCTATAATTCCTATTTGGTACTAGTTTAATTTTTCGCAATTCTTAGTTTCTACAATTGTAATGACCTTTTTTTTAATTTTGAAAAATTTATAAAAGCAACCTAGGCACCTCGTCTAGTGGATTTATTTAAAAAAAAACTCTCAAGTCTGATCTTAGGGCTTTTGAGGTATAAAAATATCTCTCCCTTGGGAACATTTGTCCTTGAATGTTGAAAATCATTCAGAAAAGCATAGAAATGCAATCATCATATTCAAATATTGATCATATAAGCTGAAAACTAAACTGATGGAATGACTGCCTCCAAACTGAACTACATGACTGACCTGAATTCACGAATAATACATACATGCTTTGACATGAAAGAAACTGAGACACGTGAACTGAACATGAAACTGAATAGTGTTTTAGGGCAAAAACTGATACCTCAAGCTGGAACTGATTCGGAAGGGAATAGATGCGGGTATCTAGCCATCATATCTTGTTTGACTTCCCACGTAGCTCCTTCAACATGTTGATTCCTCCATAAAACTTTAACTGAAGCTACTTCTTTGTTTCTTAGCCTTCGAACCTGCTGATCCAATATTTCCACCGGAACCTCTTCATAACTAAGGCAGTCTTTCACAGCGACACTGTCCACCGGAACAACTAGACTAGATCACCCAAACACTTCTTTAAGAGCAATACATGGCAAACTGGATGTACTGAAGCTAATTCTGAGGGAAACTCCAATTCATATGCTACCTTGCCAACCTGTTTCCCAATCCGGTACGGGCCAACATAACAAGGATTGAGTTTCCCTTTCTTTCAAAACCTCATCACTCCCTTCATAGGAGACACCTTCAGAAACACCCAATCATCAACTTCAAACTCAAGTTCTCTCCTCCTCACATCTGTATAGGACTTTTGGTGACTCTGAGCTATTTTCAACCTGTCTTTTATAAGCTGAACTTTTCCCATAGCCTCATGGACTGAATCTGGACCTATCATCGCAGGTTCATCGACTTAAAACCATCCAATAAGCGATCTACATCTCTGCCCATAGAGAGTCTCAAACAGAGCCATCTGATTGCTGGAATGGTAGTTCTTGTTATACGCAAACTCAATGAGAGGCAAATGATCATCCCAACTTCCCCTTAAATCAATAACATAGGCTCTCAACATATCTTCAAGAGTATGAATGGTCCGCTCCGCCTGACCATCCGTCTGTGGGTGAAATGTTGTGCTAAGCTTGACCTGAATACCAAGTACCTTTTGAAACAATAACAAAAACTTAGAGGTAAACTAAGTACCTCTATCTAATATGATGGACAAGGGTACTCCATGAAACCAAACTATCTCCTGAATGTACAGCTTAGCATAATCCTCCGCTAAATCAGTTGTTTTGACCGGTAGGAAATAAGCTGCTTTGGTCAACCTATCCACGACCACCCAAATGGAGTAATTTTGCTGACGAGTGCGAGGCAAGCCTATAATGAAGTCCATATCGATCTCTTCCAACTTTCAAGTAGGAATGCTAATATCTTGAAGCACACCTCCAGGTCTTTGATGCTCAACCTTAACCAATCGACAATTGGGACACTAAGCCACAAATTCTGTTATGTCCTTCTTCATGCCATTCCTCCAATAGACTTCCCGTAGGTCATGGTACATCTTAGTGGCACCTGGATGTATCGAATATCTAGAACCAGAGGCTCATGCAACATCCACTCCCTCAAATCATCGACATCCTGAACACACAAACGACCCTAATATCGAAGCACCCCATCTCCCCCTTTGGAGAAGATTTCTACCTTCTTATTCTTAATTACTACCTTTAGTTTCACCAGAATAGGATCTTTGTCTTGCCTTGCTTTAAAATCGGTCACCAAGGATGATTCTGACCCATTCTGAGCAATAACTCCACCATCCGTCAAGTCAACCGAACGAACTCCCAATTGTGCAAGTCGATGCACATCATTCACCAACTCTTTTCTCTCCTCATCTACATGGGACACACTCTCCATAGAAATCCTGCTAAGAGCGTCTACTACCACATTAAAGCTTGCCCGGGTGGTAAAGAGCACTCATATCATAATTTTTGAGTAGCTCCAACCACCTTCTTTGACACAGATTTAGATCCTTCTAGGTAAACACATATTGTCAGCTCTTGAGGTCGATGAACACATCCACATGGACCCCGTACAAATAGTGTCTCCAAATCTTCAAGGAAAATACTACCACCTTCAATTCAAGATCATGAGTGGGGAAATTATTTTCATGAGCCTTCAACTGCCTGTAAGCATAAGCTATAACCTTACCATGATGCATAAATACAAAACCAAGGGCGATCCCCGAAGAATCTTGATGTACCACAAACCCATTGGTACCCTCGGATAAGGTTAACACTGGTGCTAAAGATAGTCGAGCCTTCAATTCTTGGAAGCTATTCTCACAATCCTCTAACCATTGGAACTTCACTTTCTTCTGGGTCAACCTAGTCAACGAGGCTGCAATCGATGAAAACCCCTCAACAAATCTTCGATAATACCCATCTAAACTCAAGAAACTCTTGATATCCGAAGGATTCACTGGTCTAGGCCAATTCTTTACCACCTCCATCTTTTGCGAGTCTACCTGTACACCCTCACATGGCACCATATGACCCAAAAATTCCACTGAGTTTAACTAAAACTCACATTTGCTTAACTTAGCATACAATTGACGATCCTTCAAAGTGTGTAACCCCACCCTCAAGTGAGTGGCATGCTCCTCCTTGCTCCGAGAGTATATAAGGATGTCATCTATGAATCCAATCATGAACATATCCAAGTATGGCTTGAACACTCTGTTCATCAAATCGACAAAAGTTGTAGGAGCATTCGTTCATCCAAAATATATAACTATAAACTCATAATGACCATACCGCGTCCTGATGGCTATCTTCGGAATGTCACTATCCTAAACCCTAAGCTGATGGTATCCGGATTTGAGGTCTATCTTTGAAAAGCACTTAGCATCCTAATGATGGTCAAACAAATCATCAATCTTGGGGAGAGGACACTTGTTCTTGATGGTAACTTTGTTCAATTGTCGGTAATCAATACACATACAAAGAGAACCATCTTTCTTTCAGACAAAGAGAACTGGCGCACCCCATGGGGATTTTATCGTTCTGATGAAACCTTTGTCTAAAAGGTCTTTCAACTGCTCCTTTAACTCCATTACTTAGGCAGGGGCCATTCTGTAAGGAGGAATAGATATAGGTTGCGTATGGGAAAGAAATTCAATACCAAAATAAATCTCCCACTCGGCAGGGATTCCTGGTAGATCATTTGGGAACACTGCTGGATATGCACATACTACTGGAATGGACTGGATAGTCGAGGTTTCGGAGTAGCATCCCTAACCCTAACTAGATGGTACACGCAACCCTTGGATATAATCAATCTGTCCTTAAGGTAGGTAATAAAATGACCTACAGGCACAACTAAACTACCCTTCCATTTTAGGACTGGCTCACCTAGATATATGAACTCTACTACTCGGGTTCTACAATTAACTGAGGCATAGCATGCAAATAACCAATCCATGCTGAGAATAACATCAAAATCGGTCATGGCTAACTCTACTAAATCCACTGAGGTGACTTTCTAAAGGACTGTGATCGGGCAATTTCTATACACCCATCTAGCTACAACTGAATCACCCATTGGAGTAGAGACTGAGAAGGGTTCGAATAAGATTTCAGGACTTATTCCAAAACTACTAGCAACATAGGGTGTTAGAAAAGGTAAACTAGCCCCTGGATCTAACAATGCATAAGCATCAAGGTGAAATACTCGTAATGTACCCGTGATAACATCTGGTGAAGCCTCCTGCTCCTACGAGGTGCAAGGGCATAGAACCTTTTCTGACGCTGGCCTCCAGCTGAACTAGTAGAAGCACTCCGCTGGAATGGACGTGCTACCGGAGCTACTGAACTAGCTACTGGGGTACGGGCTCCACCATCGCCTTATCTGGATGAAGGGCAATCCCTGGCCCTGTGTCCAATTTTCCACACCCGAAACAAGCGTCTGAGCCAACTAAACACCTCCCTGGGGGGTTCTTGCCACACTTCGCACAGGCTGGAAATGTGTGATCTCCAAAAATGCTCCCCTGACCCCTCGAGCCTGACCCGCTACCCCTCTAATCACATCTGGGTTAGTATTGAGCACTTGATGGGGATGGTGCTGGGGATAATGACCTTTGCTGAAACTGAGGGCGGTGACCACCACCAGATTTTTGCTGAGTGAACCCAACAATATCTGTCCTGGCCCTCTTGGCCTCTCTCTCCCTCAGATGCACCGACTCCATCTGTTGGGCGTGAAAAAAATTCGGAAAATCAATATCCTACTGAATAATGGCGATCTTATAATCCTTTGAACAGGTAGTCCGCCACTCCATGCACAAACTTGCTCACCCGAGCTCTCTGATCGGCCACTAGCTCTGGGCATACTTAGACAAACGAGTAAAGTCTAAGGCATACTCCTGCATTGTCATCTTCGTTTGTCTCATATTCATAAATTTATCTACTTTAATCTCTCTCATATCATGAAGGAAGAACCGCTCCAGAAATGTGGCATGAAACTCATTCCAACCAATGGGGCCTGCTGCCACTACCCTACTATCCTTCCTTTGTTTAAACCAGATATGCACAACCCCCTTAAACTAATATGAGGCTAAGTCGGTGCACTCCTCTCTAGTCACCCCCATGACCTGGGTGATCTTTAGAATCTCATCGATAAACTCATGTGGATCATCGTCCACCTTGACCCAATGAATTCTAGAGTGTTAATCCTTAGAAAATCTCTGACTTGTGCTGCCACCACATTTTCATTTTGAGGGACATGTACTACCACGTGCTGATTGACATGGGCGGTCAAGGCCTGTGCTAGAATCTTAATGGCTGCTCTAAATTCAGCATGGGCAACTGGCTTGGGTATATGCTCCACATTGGCTGGTGGGGCCTGTGATGCCCGTCTTCATTGCCATCCTTGTGGACATTTCCATTTCCATTTCTATTTCTTCTGCTATTAACTATGCGGGGAAGCATGATTCTGCAAATGCATATAACATGAGTTAGAAGAATGAGAGACATTTCATTGCACGACTCAAATCATGAAAGAAGGGAACATTTCCTAAATGTATCATAGCCTCTTCGTCAAAAGTTTTCCGTGCTTCACACCCATGAAAAAGACTCTACTTAACACAGCTTTCAGATACCCTAGGACACTTCATAACCTAATTCTCTGATACAAAGTTTGTCACAACCCGAACATAGGCCCGGATCGAGACACGGGATAAGGAACCCCGAGATGCTCCAAGTCAACCCATGGCATGAAAATACATCTAACTCAGTTAATAAAAGTGGAAGATCAACATAATAAACATAGCAAAAGTCTAAACATAGCATAACATCAGAACATACAACACGAGTCTGATGCTGATTACAATCTATGTCTGAAAAGCCTCTATTTTTGATGAGTTGATAGGACAAGACCCCAACTAGCTCTCTAAGTCTGAAACTAAAAATGTAAAGATAATTGATAAGGAATGGTCTTCGGGAGATCAGCACTCACCAACTGAGACTGGATATGCTACTCTAGAAGGCTGGCTAGCAACGAGGATAAGTCTAAATATCGGAGCCTGTATCATGAAACGATACATCATAAATTATGCGGTCAGTACTTGGAATGTACCGAGTATACAAGGTAAGTAAAAACGAACAGTTAAAACACATAAGAGTTCATAAGTGTGGGACGACATGCTCATAACGTAAATATCATAATGTAAACATAAAGGCTCAAGGTTTTAAAACATTTTTAAATCATTCATAATCATAATCATAAGAAAAAGGCTTTATTAATCATGACTTGAGACAAAGTACATAAAAATAACCATGCATAAATCATAAGGAATAATGGGATATTCATATAACCGACATAACTTATATGAGCAAACATGGAGCCCGACTTGTAAACCCCTAGTCGGAAAGGTGTTCATACCTTGAAAGGGTAGAACCATGAAAAGAGCTGTGATATCAGAACGAAGGACCCATTCGGGCAAAGGGGACAGTCTCAAGGGAGGTCTCAACATGGCTACGTTAGCGCATAGTTCTAAGACTCGGGGTATGCTTGGACACTAGGTCTACTTGGTGGAAAATACTACTCCCAAAAATATACAGTTCTCATAGGATAATAGGGAAAACATACAAGAGATTTCATGGGCTAGTTAAATCATCATAATAATAAGCATGCTTAAAATACATGAACTAACCATGAAATAAGGCCCGTGAGTTGGCCATAATCATAAATCCATAAATCATGAAATTAATGCATACTTGTAAAACATGTATATACTTGATATCTCATAAATCAATGATAAGTACTTGATAGAAATAAGATCATAAAGAATAAATCATACTTGGGCTAATTTAGATCAAGATCATAGCGAAATCATAACTTGACTTTTCATAAAAACATACATAATTGCGCATAGATGGATTTAAACTCAAATCTACCAATTTATATTCAAAATAGCCATAAAACCTGCCGATAGATCTAAAATATGATTTAATATATGAATCAGATAGAACCATCGATAGATCATATCAAAATTCACAAGAATATACATAAACCTCATGGATCATGAAACTTGAATTTAGAATTGAAATTCATGAAATTTGAGAAGAGTTGAGGGAATGAGAGTGAAAGGGACTCTCATTCATAGCCTCACATACCTGGGTAAGTTGCTTTTACTCTATTCCTTGAACACTCAAAGGGATTTGAAGAAGAATAGATGGGTTCTTGCTTTGATCACTTCTAAGAACTTCCTAGTCTTGCATGCATGGAATGATAAGGCTTAGGATAGGTTTAAATATCTTATAACCTTTATAAATGAGCTCAAAATGATGCAGTTTAGGACTTAGGAACATAGGAATCACGAAAAAGCCCTAAATAAACTCGCAGGTAAAAATAGACTTCAAGTCCCAACGAGGTACTGGATGAGTCGTCGTCACTGGCCACGACTTATGGAATGGATCCGTCGTCACCACTGGAATTTACATCAATATTTTCATCACAAGGCACTTAAAGACCCGTTACTGGTGACCACGACTCGCAGTCACCTTCTGTTACCCTCAGTACCAAAATAATACCTAGGTGTCACCAAGGGCGACACCACAACTTATGGAGTTCCCGACTAGTCATGCTGAGGACCCATTAAGTGCACTATCTAAGCTTTCTTCATCATTCAACAACCCTTGGCCATGGCTGACCTGAAGAGTCGTGATGCTGACCAAGACTCGTGGTCACATCCGTTGTCCAGTAAGAACTGAAATTTTCAACTAATTCAAACTCCTCATCACGAGTCACTTAGCAACTTTTGGTCATCCTGACGGGTCACTAGAGGACTCGTCCTACGACCTGGTGAAAAAAAACCTGTTTTCTCCATTTCAACTCTCGGGTCTAATCTTAGGGATTTCGGGATATAACATCTAGCTACTATAATTTTTGATTGTGGGTTGCTAGACTCCCCTACCTTAGTCTTGCATTTCACGTCTTGTTCCTCATCAACTTTTTCTTTTCTAGGGATAATTTCACCCAGCTCCTTACCACTACGCAAGAAAATAGCCTTTATATTTTCCTTGGGGTTCTTCTCAATATTAACTAGGAGTGCTCCTTGTGGTCTGTTGTTCTGCTGTAGGGCCAATTTCCCCATTTGGTTTTCATGCTCATGGATGGACTTTTGTATTTCCTTTAGCACTTGTTTCTGTTGCACCATCCATTGCTTCATTGTCTCCTCAAGAGAACTGTCCTGCTGCTGGCCCTGTGGCTTTTCATAATTGTTTTAGGGCCTTTGGAAGTTTTGATTCCCTCCCCATGGGGAATTTTCTCCATTCTGGTACCCCTGATTATAGTCATTACTTGCAAAACCTCCACCACGACCTTGTTATCAGGATAATTTACAGTCTCAAGATTAAGAGGACAACCTGAATAGGCGTGGACTTCACCACATGCCTCATATTATGGTGGTGTACTTTATATGTTATACCCCGAAAGCCCAAAGATCATACTCGCGAGTTGAAATGGAGAAAAACTGAATTTCTACACCTGACCTCAGGATGGGTCGTTAGGTGTCTCGTGAGGTGGGACTATGAGACGTGGGGTAACTCTTGGTAAAGGAGGAGGAGTGTAGTTTGGAGGGGTCACCATGGTCATGACCACAAGTCGTGGTTAGGCCACACGACTCGTGGTGTCACGCGTGGCCTAGAAAGGAAGTGGAAAGAGGAATTTTTGGCACTGGGGATCACGGGTGGTGACCACGAGTTGTGATTACCTACCATGATTCGTGGGGTCCCTTGTGGAATCCCCTTATGAATTTTTGGAAGTGTACATCACGTATTGAGGCCTCGAGTCATGGACAGTTGAGGACGGGTCGTTAGGTCCCTCATTGGGACCTCCTGGCAGTCTTTTTCCTACGAAATTAGTAAGCGTCTTTTCGTAATTTCTAAGTTCCTAAAGCCTAAACTACGTCATTAGCTTTTGAAAGGTGGGTTTTAGAGGGGGTAACTATCCTAAAGTCTTCATTCATGCATGCAAGAGAATAGAAGAATGACAGAGAGGTGATCAAAGGGTGATTCAAGGTTTTCTTCTTCAATTTCTTTCAATTCCTTTTTGGCCATTAAAGGGAGAGTAAGAGTCAATCTCCAATAGGTATGTAGGTTTATTAGTGGGTGGTTTATTTCACACCCATGCCTAATCACTCTCCAAAAAGTATGAGATTCTATGATTTATCTATGGGGTTTTCACCCAAATGCATGAATTATCTATTTCTACGCATGGGTATGAATTGATTATGAATTTATTATTGAATTGTGGAGTATTGGCTAAAATTATAATGATTTAAATTTAAAATATTATTTCTAGCCTTATGAATGTTGAAACCCATTGATGAGATGATCATGAAAAGTGAGAGTTGTGAAGTATATGTGATAATGATGAGAGACATTGTTCTGGAGCGAAGACTCCCAAATTTATATTGTAGCTTGTGGTATGATTTTAGTTAAGTCTTCTTATGCATATCTTGGCACATGGTTTTGGAGAAAACGCTCCAAGTATGTGTTCACCTTGTGGTATGTGTTGAATTAAAGCTTCTCATATGCATGATTGCGTATTTGAGATGTATTTGATTATTGAGCTTCATCAATAGACTATGTTGATCTTCGTTATTTACAATGTAGAGCATATGAATATTTTTGAGAGTAGTGTCTAGCATTGAGTAGGCTACGGGTCGATCACCCTATGCCTCAAAACTACGCGCCAATGTAGGTTGATACTATTATATTTTTGGGACCTCACTTGTGAGCTTCCCTTTCCCCAATGGGCCTTCAGCTCGAAATCAATATCATGGTAGCGTTCTTAGCCCTAGCAAGGTTTTGAACGACTCTTCCCACTTGAGTATAATAGTCGGGACCACTTAAGCTCTATCGTGGTATGTAAGTTAAAAGACGAGTCTCCCATTGTTCCTCATGATTTAAGATATGCATATTCATTACTTACGAGATTTATGTAAATGCATATTTTAAAGCAGGTTTGACTCAATGTTCAACTTTTACTTATAAATGTCAGGATTAAGCTTTGAGTCAATCGATTCAATTATGATGTTATGAAGCATGATATATCATGTTATGAAGAGGTCATGATTACATAAAGAATGCATGAAAGTCCTACTTTAAGTTTTTCTGATGTTATGTTTTAATGATGCCTTGCTCTTAAATGATTTTACTTACATTAGTGGTTTTACTTACCTTGCATAACATTTCACGTACTGATCGCATACTTTCTATGCTGTATTATTTCATGATACAGGACCCGACTCTCATGTTTAGCCCTACTCTTAGTCATCTTATCAGAGTTAGCGTGTTGTTGTTGGTGATTACTCATCTTTCGAGGGCTAAACTTATAGTTTTCTTATGTATTTCGATTTCAGTATTGTTGAGTTAGTTGGGGGTCTTTTCTAATCAACTCGTCATACTTAGAGGCTATTAAGACAGATGTATGTATTTAGCTTTGGATTTTACATTTTGATGTTATATTAAAGTTAGAGTTCCGCTATGATTATATTCATGGTTATTCAGTTCGTGATTGATTAAGATGTATGATTGTTCCATGGGTCGACTTGGGGTCTCTCGGGGCTCCTTGTCCCATGTCGCGATTCAGGCCTCCATTCAGACTCTCAAGGATCGGAAACTGTATGCCAAGTTCAGTAAGTGTGAGTTTTTGTTGGACTTCGTAACATTTTTTGGCCATGTGGTATCGAGTGAGGGCATAACGATAGATTCTTAGAAAATCGAGGTGGTGAAATCAGCATGTTGAGGGAACTATGTGGGAAGCCGAAGTAGATATGATAGCTAAACCCTCACCTGTTCCCTACCGGCTCAGTTTCAGTTTGAGGTATCAGTTGTTTCCCTAATACTCTATCTAGTTTCATGTTCAGTTCATGTGCGCAAGTTTGTTTTATGTTATGGTAAATGTATATGATGCCTGAATTCAGTTTAGCTAGTAGTTCTTTTTGGAGGTAGTCATTCGTCAGATTTCATCTTAAATGATCAGTATTTTCATATAATGATTGTATGTTTCTGCCTTTTCTATGTGTTTTCCAACATTTGAGGACGAATGCTCCCAAGGGGGATATATTGTTATACCCAGAAGCCCAAAGATTAGACTCAGAAGTTGAAATGGAGAAAAACTAAAATTCTACACTAGAACTCAGGACGGGTCGTTAGGTGACCCTTGAGGAGGGACCATGAGTCGTTGGGTTTGGATGCGATTCTACGGGCATGATCACGAGTCGTGGTTAGGCCACACGACTCGTGGTGACACCCATTCCATGGACTGGAAGTTACAAGAGGAATTTTTGGCGATGGGGATCACGGGTGGTGACCATGGTCGTGGTCATCCACAACGATTAAATCAGGGTCCCTTGATGAATTTTGGCAGTGTACAACACGGTTTGAGGACACGAGTCGTGGCCGGTAAGGGCAGACCGTTAGGTCCCTCCTTGGGACCTCTGGCGATCTTTTCCTAAGAAATTAGTAAGGGTCTTTTCGTAATTCCTAAGTTCATAAAGCCTAAACTATGTCGTTTTAGCTTATGAAAGGTGGGTTTTAGAAGGGGGAAGTATCCTCAAGTCTTCATTCATGCATGCAAGAGAATAGAAGAGTGAGAGAGGTGATCAAAGGGGATTCAAGGTTTTCTTTTAATTTCTTTAAATTCCTTTTGGCCATCAAGGAGAGTAAGAGTCGAGTCTCTATCGGGTATGTAGGGTTATGAGTGGGTGCTTTCTTTCACACCCATTCCCAATCTCTCTTTAAAAAGTATGAGATTCTATATGATTTATCTAGGGGTTTTCACCCAAATGCATGGAGTATCTATTTCTATGCAAGGGTATGAATTGATTATGACTTTATTATCGAATTCTTCAACATGGGCTAAAATTATAATAATTTCAATTAAAATATTATTTATAGCCTTAAAATTGAGATTTGTAGTATATGTGATAATGATGAGATCATGATGAAAAGCATGATTGAAGCTACCATTGTTTATACTTATGTTTTCAATGAGTGAGCTTTTCTAAGTATGATAGAGCTTTAGACAATGCCCATGTTATGTTTAAATGATGATTTTCGAACAAAGCTTACCATATTGTTTTGGAGCGAAGAATCCCAAATTTATATTCTAGATTGTGGTATGATTGTAGTTAAGTCTTCCTATGCATAGCTTACCACAATGTCTTGGAGAGAAGACTCCCATTTGTGTTCAACTTGTGGTATGTGTTGAACTAAAGCTTCTCATTTGCTTGATTTTGTATTTGAGATGTATTTGATTATTGAGTTTCATCAATAGACGATTTTGAGCTTCGTAATATTTGATGTAGAGCATATACATGTCTTTGGGAGTAGTGTCTAGCTTGAATAGGCTATGGGTCCAATCACCCTATGCCTCGGAGCTACGTGCCAATGTAGGTTGATACTATTATATAATTGGGACCTCCTGGTGAGCTTCCCTTGCCCGAATAGGCCTTTGCTTCGGTCGATATCATGGTAGAATCCTTATCCCTAGCAAGGTTTGGACGGATGCGCCACCTTGAGTGTAATAGTTAGGACCACGTAATCTACATCTTGGTATGTGGAGTTAAAGACGAGTCTCCAATTGTTTATCATGATTTCAGAGATGCATATTCATTACTTATACGAGATTTATGTAAATGCATGTTTTAAAAAAAAAAGGGTTTAACTCAATGTTAGGCTTTAATAAATATAAGAATTCAACATTGAGTTAATCGATTCAGTTATGATGTTATGAAGCATGTTATATCATGTTATTAAGAGGTCATAATTTCGGGAAAAGAATGCATACAAGTCTAATCTCAATTTTTCTAGATGTTATGTTTAAATTATGCATTGCTCTTAAATGATTTTACTTACATTAGCGGTTTACTTACCTTTCATACTCGGTACATTCCAGAAATCTTTTGACCATACTTTCTATGCTATATGATTTCAAGATATAGGACCCGGCTCTCGGTTCAACCCCACTCTTAGTCGGCTTATCGGAGTTAGCGTGTGCTTATTAGTGATTCCGCATCTTTAGAAGACTAGAACTATAGTTTCTTATGTATTTGGTTTTGAGTATTGTTGAGTTAGTTGGGGGTCTTTCCCATCAATTCGCCATGCTTAGAGGCTATTAAGACATATGTATGTATTTAGCTTTGATTTTACATTTTAGATGTTATATTCAAGTTAGAGTTCGTGTGATTGTATTCATGGTTATTCGGTTCATGAATTTGATTTAGATGTATGATTATGCCATGAGTCGACTCGGGTTCTCGAGGGCTCCTTTTCCCATGTCGCGATTCGGGCCACATTCGAGACTCTCAAGGATCGGAAATTGTATGGAAAGTTCAATAAGTGCGAATTCTGGTTCGACTCCTTTAGCATTTTTGTCCATGGTATCGAGTGAGGGCATAACGATAGATTCTCGGGAAAATCGAGGCGTGAAATCGGCATGTTGAGGGGAACTACGTGGGAAGCTGGAGTGAGTATGATAGCTAAACCCTCAATTGTTCCCTCTGAGGCTCGAGTTTGAGTTTGAGTATCGATTGTTTCCCCCAATACTCTATCTAGTTTCATGTTCAATTCATATGCCAAGTTTGTTTTATGTTATGGTAAATGTATATGATGCACAATTCATTTTAGCTAGTAGTTCTTTTCGGAGATAGTCATTCCGTGAGTTTTCATCTTAAATGATCGGTATTTTCATATAATGATTATATGTTTACTTTTCTATGTGTTTTCCAACATTTGAGGATGAATTCTCCCAAGGGGGATATATTGTTATACCCCCGGAATCCCAAGATTAGACTTCGAAGTTGAAATGGAGAAAAACTAAAATTCTACACTAGAACTCGGGACGAGATTTGTCGTTAGGTGACCCTTGAGGAGGGACCATGGTCGTTGGGTTTGGATGGGTCACCACGGGCATGATCACGAGTGGGTGGTTAGGCCACACGACTGCGTGGTGACGCATTTCCATGGACTGGAAGTTACAAGAGGAATTTTTGGCGAGTGGGGATCCGCGAGGTGGTGACCATGATGCGTGGTCGAGCCACCTGACGATTCATGGGGTCCCTTGATGAATTTTTGACGTGCACACCACGGATTGAGGACCGCAGTGAAGTAGCTGTGGAGCCGGATCGTTAGGTCCCTACGCCCAGGACCTCTGTATTTTCCTACGAAATTAGTAAGGGTCTTTTCGTAATTCTAAAGTTCCTAAAGCCTAAACTATGTCGTTTTAGCTTATGAAGGTGGGTTTTTAGGGGAAGTATCTAAAGTCTTCATTCATGCGTGCAGAGAATAGAAAAGTTATAGAGAGGTGATCAAAGGGGGATTCAAGGTTTTCTTCTTCAATTTCTTTCAATTCCTTTTTGTGCATCAAAGGGAGAGTAAGTCGATCCATATCGAGTATGTAGGGTTATGAGTGGGTGCTTTTTTTCACATCCATTCCCAATCTCTCTCTAAAAAGTATGAGATTCTATGATTTATCTATGGGATTTTCACCCAAATGAATGAATTATCTATTTCTATGCATGGGTATGAATTAAACCACCCATTCAAGAATCTTGAACTTCAAAATAACAAATAATTTAAAATTTTCAATTAAAATATTATTTCTAGCATTAAAGTGACATTTGTGAAGTATACGTGTGGAATCTTATGATGAAAAGCATGATTCGAAGCTACCCATGTTTATACTTATGTTTTCAATGAGAATTGAGCTTTTCTAAGTATGATAAAACTTTAGACAATGTCCACATGTTATGTTTAAATGATGATTTTCCCGAACAAAGCTTACCACATTGTTTTGGAGCGAAGAATCCCAAATTTATATTATAGCTTGTGGTATGATTTGAGTTAAGTCTTCCTATGCATAGCTTACCACAATGGTTTGGAGCAAAGGCTCCCAACTATGTGTTCAACTTGTGGTATGTGTTGAACTAAAGCTTCTCATTTGCTTGATTTCGTATTTGAGATGTATTTGATTATTGAGCTTCATCAATAGACGATTTGAGCTTAAGTAATATATGATGTAGAGCATATACATGTTTTGGGAGTAGTGTCTAGCAGCGAGAGGCTATGGGTCGATCACCTATGCCTCGGAACTACGTGCCAATGTAGGTTGATACTATTATATAATATATGGGACCTCGGTAGTGAGCTTCCCTTGCGAATGGGCCTTTAGCTCGATATCGATATCATGGTAGCATCCTTAGCCCTAGCAAGGTTTTGGGCGGATCTTCCACTTGAGTGTAATAGTTGGATACGTAATCTCTATCGTGGTATGTCGGTTAAAAGGCAGTATCCAATTGTTTCTCATGATTTTAGATATGCAATATTCTGCTGCGAGATTTATGTAAATGCATGTTTTTACTAGCGAGTTTGAATCAATGTTCGACTTTTACTTATAAATATCGAATTCAACGTTGAGTCAGTCAGATTGAGTTATGATGTAATGAAGCTTGTTATATCATGTTATGAAAGAGGTCATAGTTTCAAGAATGCATACAAGTCCCAATCTCGGTTTTTAGATGTTATGTTTTAATTATGCATTGCTCTTAAATGATTTTACTTACATTAGTAGTTTTACTTACCTTGCATACTCGAATTTACAATCCAATCGCCCGACCACATACTTTCTATGCTATATGATTTCATATAGGACCCATCTCTCAAGTTCAACCCCTCTCTTAGTCTGACTTGTCGGAGTTTGTGTGTGCTTGTTGGTGAGTCCTCATCTTCCTAGAGGCTAGACTTATAGTTTTCTTATGTATTTCGGTTTCGGTATTGTTGAGTTAGTTGGGGGTCTTTCCCATGAACTCATCATGCTTAGAGGCTATTCGGACATATGTATGTATTTATCTTTGGATTTTACATTTTTATGTTATATTGAGATTCTGATTACTGTAGTTGTATTCATGGTTGTCGGTTCGGGATTGATTTAGATGTATGATTATGCCATGGGTCGGCCTCGGTTCTCTCGGCGCTCCTTTTCCCATGTTGCGGTCGAGCCTCCATTCGAGACTCTCAAGGATCGGAAATTGTATGGAAAGTCGGTAAGTGTGCGTTTTGGTTTGACTCATTAGCATTTTTTGTCCATGTGGTATCGAGTGAGGGCATAACGATAGATTCTCAGAAAATCGGCGAGTGAAATCGGCATGTTGGGGAACTACGTGGGAAGCCGATGTAGATATGATAGCTAAACCCTCAAGCTGTTCCCTCACAGGCTCGGTTTCGGTTTGAGGTATCGGTTGTTTCCTAATACTCTATCTAGTTTCATGTTCAATTCATGTAATACTTAAAGTTTGTTTTATATTATGGTAAATGTATATGATGCACGAATTCAATTTAGTGGTAGTTCTTTTTGGAGGTAGTCATTCCATCGGTTTTCATCTTAAATGATCGAGTATTTTCATATAATGATTGTATGTTTCTGCCTTTTCTATGTGTTTTCCCACATTTGAGGACGAATGCTCCCAAGGGGGATATATTGTTATACCCGAACCCCAAGATCGGACTCCGAAGTTGAAACGGAGTAAAACTAAAATTGTACACCCCCGGAGACTCGGGCGGGTCGTTAGGTGACCGTGCGGAGGGACCATGAGTCGTGGGGTGACTCGTGGTCAAGGAGGAGGAGTGTGGTTTAGATGGGTCACCACGGGCATGATCACGTGAAGTCGTGGATCCAGGCCACACAACTCGTGGTGTCAACCCATGGCATATTTGGAAGTTACAAAAGAGTAATTTTGGCGTGGGGATCACGGGTGGTGTCCATGAGTCGTGGTTAGCCACAACGATTCGTGGGGTGCCCTGATTAATTTTTGGCAGTGTACAACACGGAATGAGGACACGAGTCGTGGCCCGTAGGACGAGTCGTTGGGTCCCTCCTTGGGACCTCTGGCGGTCTTTCCTACTAAATTATTAAAGGCTTTTAAGTAATTCCTAAGTTCCTAAAGCCTAAACTATGTCGTTTTAACTTATGAAAGGTGGGTTTTAGAGGGGGGAAGTATCCTAAAGTCTTCATTCATGCATGCAAGAGAATAGAAAAGTGATAGAGAGGTGATAAAAGGGGGATTCAAGGTTTTCTTCTTCAATTTCTTTCAATTCCTTTTTGTGCATCCAAGGGAGAGTAAGAGTCGATCTCCATCGGGTATGTAGGATTATGAGTGGGTGCTTCTTTCAACACCCATGCCCAATCTCTCTCTCTAAAAGTATAGATTCTATGATTTATCTATGGGGTTTTCACCCAAATGCATGAATTATCTATTTCTACGTATGGGTATGAATTGATTAAAATTATAATTATAAAACATAAATTTTTGTATAAAATTTTAATAATTTCAATTAAAATATTATTTATAGCCTTAAAGTGAGATTTGTAGTATATGTGATCATGATGAGATCTTATGATGAAAAGCATGATTCGAGCTACCCATGTTTACTCTTATGTTTTCAATGAGAATTGAGCTTTTCTAAGTATGATAAAGCTTTAGACAATGCCCACATGTTATGTTTAAATGATGATTTTCCCGAACAAAGCTTACCACATTGTTTTGGAGCGAAGAATCCCAAATTTATATTCTAGCTTGTGGTATGATTGTAGTTAAGTCTTCCTATGCATAGCTTACCACAATGTTTTGGAGAAAAGGCTCCCAACTATGTGTTCAACTTGTGGTATGTGTTGAACTAAAGCTTCTCATTTGCTTGATTTCGTATTTGAGATGTTTTGATTATTGAAGCTTCATCAATAGACATTTTGACTTCGTAATATATGATGTAGAGCATATATGTTTTGAGAGAGGAGTGTCTAGCAGAGTAGGGTATGGGTCGATCACCCTATGCCTCAGAACTACGTGCCAATGTGAGTTATACTATTATATAATTTGGGACCTCCTGGTGAGCTTCCCTCTCCCGAATGAAGCCTTTAGCTCGATATCGATATCATGGTAGCATCTTTAGCCCTAGAAGGTTTTGGAGCGGATGCGCACTTTAGTGTAATAGTTGGGACCGCATGTCTCTATCGTGGTATGTCAGTTAAAAGATGAGTCTCAATTGCTTCTCATGATTTCAGATATGCATATTTATTACTTACGAGATTTATGTAAATACTTGTTTTAAAGAAGGTTTGATCGATGGTTCGGCTTTTACTTATAAATATCATAATTCAACGTTGAGTCAATCAATTCTCTTATGATGTTATGAAGCATGTTATATCATGTTATGAAGAGGTCATGATTTCGGAAAGAATGCATACAAGTCCTAATCTCGGTTACCCGGATGTTATGTTTCAATTATGCATTGCTCTAAAATGATTTTACTTACATTAGCGGTTTTACTTACCTTGCATACTCAGTACATTCCACTTTCTGACCACATACTTTCTATGCTATATGATTTAATGATATAGGACCCATCTCTCGGAGTTCAGCCTCTTAGTCGGCTTATCGGAGTTAGCGTGTGCTTTTGGTGAGTCCTCATCTTCCAAGGGCTAGACTTACAATTTTCTTATATATTTCGATTTCAGTATTGTTGAGTTAGTTGGGAGTCTTGTCCCATCAACTCATCATGTTTAGACGCTATTCAGACATATGTATGTATTTAACCGGATTTTACATTTTAATGTTATATTCAGGATTAGACTTCCGCTATGATTGTATTGATTGTTATTTAGTTTGTGATTGAGTTAGATATGTGCTTATGCCATGGGTCGACTTGGAATCTCTCAGGTCTCCTTGTCTCGTGTCGCTATTCGGACCTCCATTCGGATTCCCGACATTATATATGTTGTGCCTGCACATAGCCTCTGCGGTGGCCACCAGCACTGAATCTACGCACGGTGCCGCTACACCATTCACCTTAAGCTTTCTGGGCACCTTTGCTGTTGCAAATCCTGCACTTTAGTCTTAGTAATCCCGACTCCCGGACATAAAGTTTAAGAGAGCCTCAATTTCATCATAAATTTTGGACAAAATGCGTCCTTGTGCATTAGCGTCGAGAGTACCTTAGACTTCCGGAGCTTCGGACCCTCAATGAAGTTACTTATTGGTATCTCCTTAGATTGCATGTGGTGTGGAAAATCCGTTAAGTAAACCCTTGTAACATTCCCATGCTTGAGCTAGTGTTTCTCCATCTTTTTGTATGAATTCAAAGATATTTACCCTGTTGATCTTTAGTTCTTCTTGAAGAGAAAAACAGAGCGATGAACTTATTGGAGAGGATCTCAAAGTGGTGATGGATCTTGCAGGCTCATTCTAAAGCCACTCCTTGGCTTCTCTGATTAGTGAGCAAGAAATAGAGTCAGCTTGACATATTCATCTGACCTGCGTTCTAGTAGTGGGAGTTTTCACTTTCGGCTCTACCAACGTCATTAGATACTGTGAGATCCTTGTGCAGCTTTCCCTAGAATTGGAAAGTGTTTTGGACCTTCCGCACAGTCCCTTCTTTTACGCTCAAAGTTCCCGGTGATGGCTAGTTTGACAATGGCTTTAGAAGCGTTCTTCAAATAAGGCCTAGAAAAATGCATCAACGAAACTCTCTCATTCTCTTCACATTCTTGCTTGTCGATGTTTTTCATGACTAACCTTCGAAAGGTTCTTTCTAATTCAGGATCAAGAGAAGCTGAGGGTGGTTCTTGACTTCGTGCTTGGCATACGGCAGAAACCAACCTGTAAATTCAACAAAAATAAGAAAATAACGTAAAATATAGACTAGCGAAACAAAATTCATACCTACAAATGATTAAATAATATTCAAGTCCCCGGTAATGACCCCCAAAAACATGATTTCACCCAAGCGAAAGCAAGCGTATGATTAAACTCAAGTAATATATGATTGTTAAGTCGGATATCATGCCTATAGGGACATGTCAATTTAATCGTTATAAGGTTGTTACTTTATTTTCACTAATCTAAAAACAAGTAAAATAAGATTAATTTGGAAAATTAAACTATTAAAACATGAAATGTAAAATAAACTAAGAACAAATGTAAGCTTGATTGTATTTCAATAATGATATGAGACTAGGGCAATAACACTTTGTTGGTTTCAAGTTGAGTTTTGAAGACGAGAATTAATCTAGCATGATTCTTCCTACGGTTGTTAGTTACAAGGCAATATCCCATTTTTTGTCACTATCCCTAGCATTAAGAATATTTCATGCAGACTACTTTTATAACCCTATGGTGGCGAGGAGAACAATGAAGCAGCTGATTATACCTACTTGTATTTCCACTAAATGGGGTTGAAGAGTATATCCTATCCCCAACAACAACGCATCCTCTCACTAATGGTTGAGGGTCTTTGAATTCCCGTTATATGTATTTATTTTTAATCCTTTCAGTTCCCTTTTACCAAATTCAATAAAACCCAGCAGATTACTTACAAGGTGATCAAAATTAAAACAAATAAATACAACCAACCATAAAAGAAGAATCAAAACTAAGTTTATTTAATTAATCAAACAATCAACCATTCACCATAGCCACAACCCTAGAACATGAGTTTAGCCACTCATAGACAAACAAAAAAATAAATACTTAGTCATCATCATGTGAAAATAAGAAGTAAAAAACCTAGTTATGACGCCTTATCTTCCTTCCAAATTTCATACAAGCTTTCATGATATAGAATATGGAATAAAAATGAGTAAAGACTACTTTAAAGAAGTCCAAAACTACGTAACAAACAACCTAAGGCTTATATTTATAGATGAGCCTCCAAATGACCTTTCTGCCCTTCAAGACTTGGCTTTCAAAATCAACAATTTTTTCATCATGGAATGGCTCTGACGCACCGCCCTTCCTATCTCACCACAAACTTGGTCAAATTTCACGCAATTTTAGCTCACAGGATAGGGTACGGCACGTCGCCCCCTTCATCCTTGCCAAATTCTGATTGCAATTCTCTCTTGAAGTTTGTCGCACTAGCCATAGCACCAATGATATTTTCTTCTCTAAAGTTTGGGACGGGTAAGGGTGCCAGCCATAACACCAAACTCGTTAGATCCTCAAATCTTCATTTTGTTGCATCATTTTGAGCCCATTTTGCTTCATTTCTTGCTCGAGTAACTCAAATCATTTGTTAGTGCATAAAACACACATACATGAATTTAAGCATAAATTGAGGATTATGAACTGAAAACATGATTAAACATAAATTGAAGCATGAGAGAATTAAATCCATAGAAATCTTATCATAATCTATTAATTTTAATATTATTAAATTTTTTCTTTTTCTTCTTTTATCAAGGGTTTTTTTAAACCATCTATTTTGTCTTTTCATTAAGCAATAGGTGCTACCTCACATTGAAGCTCATTCCTCTTTTTCTCTTTCTTGAACACCCCTAAACTTAGGCTTTTGCCTACATCACATTTCATCTTTCCATCCCCAGATCTTGGGCTTCAAGCCCCATTTTATTTCATCACTAGCAATTAGGGATATAGGTGTCAAAGAAGAAGATTAACAAGGGTATAAGGCTTGTAATATGGTATTCAAGAAAAGGACTTAAGGCTCAAACATTGGTTAACAAGGGTTGATATTCAAGGAGGTCATTTTGTAATGAAATGACTATCCAAAAAAGTCTATGGTCTTTCCAAGTGCAGCTACATCACAAGTTTGCCTTGAATCACATTTGAGGCAAGTTCTAGAAAACATGCATACACAAGAATAAAGTCAAAAACCTTACCACACAAGGCATCACATTCCAAAGAGTTCAACTAGTTCAAAATGAATTCAAAGGCATTACTTGGACAAGCTATTTCAAGTTTTTAACACTCGTTTTGCAAATCAAAAAGCTAAACAAAGAATGTGCAAATCGTGACAAGAGAGTGCTCTTTTTTTCAAATTTATGTGCCCCTTTCAACTTCAAAAATCATTTTGCTATGTCAAGTAAAAATTTTGGTGGTACCGCTAGCATTAAGTGCAACAATGACTCAAAAAGATAAACTCAACAGCGACATTTCCTTAAGAAAGTCGTCTCTCAATCAAACATAGAGAAATGTGACCAGGTTCAATACACAAAAGAAAAACAAAATTTGCTTCTTGGGAAAGAACCGTGGTATGCAAAAAATGTCATGACTTCAGCTAGGACCCCGGTCGAGACACGGGATCTACAACCATAAATGGCTCCGAGCAAACCCATGGCACATAAATCAAGACATAATGTAAGCGAAAGTATGCATATTGTAAAGTCAGCATAAACATGATTCAACGATGCTAAGCTATATATATATACATGATTGTACGAAGCCTCTACTACCCTCGAGTTGATACGACAACACCTCCAACTAGGTCACTAGAATTCTTAAAAAGAATAGACAAGCTAAGATAAAACTAATAATATCCTTGGAAATTGAGGACTCACCCAAGTGGGAATAAGCTGGAGGCTGACGGGGCTTGAGGCTAACGATGAAAGCTGGCAGTCGCCCGAACCTATATCATGAAATGATATAGCATCGAAATATGCAGTCAATAATTAGAATGTACTGAATATGTAATCTAAGAAAACATGCTAGTAAAGAAAACGATAGTCTGAAAAGCATAATCGTAAGTCATGATAGAACACCTTAGAAAATAAGGACATGATGTGTTGTGAGTTTACGGCGTTTAGATGCTTAAAATTGAGAAATTATAAGCATGGTCATAGAGTGTATTTGTATGGATATTAGACACTTTTACTTTGTTTATAGGGAAAATAGATGTTGGAGTTGAAATATGCAAAAGATGGAAAATTGGAAAAGTGGCTAAGTGCGGACGTCGGTACGACCGTGCCATCTGGTGCGAGCTATACTAGAGACATGAGTCCGGGGGCCAAAAATATTGATGCCAAGGCAGCTTACGGCTCATGGTACGAGTCGAACCATCCTGGGTATGAGTTGTACCATGTATTCATTTAGAAAACTTCGAGAAGATTTGGCACGAGGTTAAGTCTTCAAGTACGGGTAGCAACTATGAATTTATTGAGATGTACCTAAGACCCGTTACCAAGAATTCATGGAAAAGTTTAGAAGAATTGAATACTAGCATCTGCCAGTGCGGGAAGGAGTCATGGTTCATACAACTGAGGTACGAGTCATACCAAGCCATTCGTGAGAAAGTTCAAAATGCTTTGAATTCTCAATATCAAACCATGGTGATTGTATGACTCGTAGGTTCATGGTACGAGTCGTGCAGGAGTTCCCCAAAATTTAGCAAGATTCGGCGGATGCTAGACAACGTATGAGTGAAGGTATGACCCGTACAATATTCTCACGAATTAAGTAAGGTAAAGTCAATGTCGAAGTTTTAGTAGTTTCCTTGTTTACATAGGAAAAGGTTCTAAATATTTGTATATGTACTTTTTATGTTATTTTCAGTTAAAACAAGTCTAAGCACACGATTTACATTGAGGAAAAGTTGTAGTTAACTTTCTATTCAAGTCTCGGAGATTTTCTTTCTTTGAATTTTCTTCATTTTCTTGAATCATTCTTCACAATTTCTTGCAATAATCAAATGGGTTTCTTTCAATAATATTTGTAAGTATTAAAATATATGTGTTTGTTTATGGTCTTATAATTATCTTACAATCATGAGAGGCTAAAACTGCACTATTAGGATTGTGGGAATCATGGTGAATTAATAAACTAGGGTTGCACATGAAGTGATTCTAAACCAATGCTAAACAGTTGTATTGTATTCTTTTCATCTTTAATGTTTCTTAACGGGAGGCGCAGCAGTAGTACTTGCCCAAATTCTTTACTTGCTTGAATCGGGAGAAGTAGAGATTAGGAAAAGAGAATTACACCTTGATCTTTATAGGTCATTATATGACTTGAGTTGCGGTGGCGGGGATAGTTATTTGGGACAAATTGATAATGGTTGAAGTGAATCACTCATGAGACCTAACCCGAGTGATTGCAAGTAAGTCATCAATAGGGGCGAACCGGTCGTTTGGGTGGATCCTAGTTATCAAGTTCTACAAGTAAGCATTAGGATAGATCACAAGTGTAAAACGCAGTAGTTATGAATCCATGGGAACACTTAGCTTAGTTAATTGCTAATCTGATAAACACTGGCAAGTTCTCAGTATTGTCATATAATTGCTTTTATAAAACCCCTTTTTGGAGATAACACACTTAAAAGCTTAAATAGTTGCATTATTCAATATCCACGACCATAACCCCAACTTTGGTTGGGTTCTTTTTATTGACAATGTCAGCGTCATACTTCTACGAGTTGTGAGTTTGAGTGTTATTAAAAAGTGGCACCATTGCTTAGAATACAACTTAGGATTAGAATAATTTGTGTGTTTTACTTTTGGATTTTTATTTCCTCATTCGTTTTCTTTTTGTTTTTGACACCCATGGGTTGTCTCTTGGCGAATTTCAAGTACTCGGCGAGTGAAAACCTAATTCCTCTTGATCTTGAATTAGAGTGAATTTTTGTGGAAGATGGAGAACCCAGAGCAGAGAGAGGCCCGTATTGCTGAAGAAGCTCAACAAAGGCTGCCTTTAGGAAGCAAAGGATGCTTGGGAGGAATTGGTGAATATTGGCCGCCATGGAAGGGAAATAGAGGCCGAGATATGCTCCTTGGTTCTACGATGAGGATGACCAAGATATTGATGAAGTTGGGTGGCTTCAGAGCCATTTTACCACCACCTTTGCCTGCTGGGCCAAGGTTTGATATCACTAGCACCATGATAGAACTACTAAATATGAAAGAGTTATTTTTAGTGGTCATGCGGTACGACGATGCTAACCTACTCTTGATGAATTTTATTGGGATATGGAAGGCGTACAAGTTGACGATTAATAGCTAGGATGCAATCAGGTTGAGAATCTTCCCATTCTCTCTCTATATGGATAGGCCACTTTATGGTTATCGGTGTTTCCCAAATAGCTCATTGCTTTGGAGGGAGCTTAAACGAGACTTTCCTAGAAATGTTCTTCCTACCCTCAGGGATACTCTGATTAAGGATGAAAATTTATAACCTTCGATAATTGAAGAGTAAGGCCTTGCATGAGACATGGTTGAGATTTATGAAGAAGCTAACCAAGTTCCCAAACCATAAAATTCCAGATGATAGTTTGTTGAATTTTTTTTACAAGTTCTTAAATAATTGAACAAAAGAGTATAATAGATACAGTGGTTAGAGGAGCATTGATGAATCACACATGGGAAAAGAGGCGCCATTATTTTGGATAGAGTGACTAAGGCGAATAGGGCTACGGCACGGGGAAGCAGAAGCTGACTTCAGGTATGTATGTTGTTGGTATGTTTGTGGATCAACACATAAAGAAGGAGGAGGGTGATCGGGAACGCTCATATGCGGACATCATTAGACCTAATCACGAGCATATCATGGGTCTTTGTTGTTAGAAAGGTAAAGCGCGGAGTGGGAGCTCGGAGTCGAGGCTGGGGAGGAGCATTGATTACGAGGAGGATGCAAACTTCTTAGATAACCAGGTAGCGGGTTTTCCGGGCCAAGGCCCAGGGTCTAGAAAGGACACTTAGCGTGGGGAGTTCCGGGGAATCCAAGGTCAAAACTAATACGGAAAACTACAACCACAATGGGTATAGGGATAGGAGTTGAGGTTGTGAGCGAGAGGGAGAATGGAGAAATAATAATGGATAACCATAGCGATCATACAGGTTTATATGTTCCTCTAATTCATGTGAGTGGAACTAGACCATCAAAATTGGAGAACATGATGGCCAAGATGCTCAAGAAAGTTAAATCCACTAATGATCAACTAAGGGACATTCGGGGAGATATATCTAGCATGAGCTAGAAGGTTGAGTCGCATGCCATAGTGATCAAACAAATTGAGTAACTTGGTCAGATGTCAGCCTCCCTAAATCAAGGGCGAAGGGAAAACTTCCTTGAAACACGGTGAGAATTCCAAAGAATGATAGTCACTATATGGATATGATGATTAAGAGTGGAAAGACCACAGTTGATCCCCCCTCTCTTGCCGATTGTAGTTGAGATGGAAAGATGAAAGGAGATTTGAGCTTCGTTAGGAAGATGAGGTTTTTGAGCATAAGCTCAAAAGTGAAGCTGATTTGACGGAGACTCAGTTGATGCAAAGGAGTCCAAAGTTGACAATGGTAAGAAGAAAGAGAGTCACAAAAATTTATGAGGCTATCCCTCTCGACCGTTTCCCTTTGTTCCCTCAAAGGAGTGAAGAAAAGGCGGAAGATGGTATGTTCCAAAGATTTCTCTCTATGCTTAAACGGTTAACTCAAACATACCATTGGTCTAGGCATTCGAAGATGCCTAGATATGCCAAGTTCATGAAGGACCTTGTGACGAAGAGGAGTCTGTGGTATGAGCACATGGGTAACTTGCATTATTCCGGTGCCATAGCTTCATGAGTCCTTGCTCAAAGAAGGAGGATCCAGGTGCCTTTTACCGTTACGTGTGTACAATTGGTGATTTTGAGTTCGCAAAGGCACTGGCTGACTTAGGAGAAAGCATTAACTTGATGATGTTATTTATATTCAAACAACTGGATTTGGGATCCCCCACCGTGTTAATGCGGCTATTAATGACGAGGCTTGCACAGGTTAAAAAATCAATGGGGATCTTAGTGGATGTCGCACCAAGGTGGACCGTTCATCTTCGGCTTGATTTCATGTCTTGTTGTGAGGTTGAATTTGAGGTTCCAATTATCTTGGGAGAGCATTCCTAGCCCTTTGGTAGAGCCTTGTTGAATATTGGAGATGGCCAACTTAAGTCGGGCTAAATAAAGAGGCGGTGACTTTCAACATCATACGGTCAATGAAGCTGACCCAATGAGTTTAGGGTTGTCTCAACAGTCGATGATAATTTCAAGTTTCTTGATGAGTTCAAAGTAGTCAAGAGAGACTTGCATTGTGTCATGACGTTAAATCGGGGAGACTTCTTAGGAGGCAACCCATAAGGTGGTTTTGATGAAGTCTAAGTAACCATGCCCTTTGTGTTGTGCCACAACATTAAATCAAGCACTTCTTGGGAGGCAACCCAAGTAGCAACTTTGGTATGTTCAGTTTATAGGTGAAGAAAACCATAGTGGGAGAAAAATTTCAGACACTGTACTATGAGCCTCGGTACGACTCGTAATAGCTTTATATGGGCCGTAGTACTAGTCATCTTGAAGTAGAAGATGTAATTATGTTATGGTTGGTCATTACGACTCATACCCTGATTGTATGGATCGTAGTACTCACTAAAGATGAATTGCGCTAAGTCCAAAATTTCATAGGCACTAAATTATAAGGCAATGCATGAATCATTCATCCGTGGTACGAGTCATAACATACTGCTTCGCATGTTACCGAGGTAAAGTTTCCTAAGTGCACATTACGAGTCTAAGGGGGCGAGGAGCCGTAGGTCCAACTACGGAGTCATGGTACGAGTTGTGACGGGCTAAATTGATCAACTTGACCCGACTCGACCCAGTTCCCTAAAATCCTCCTGGCTATTTAAATCAAAATCCTTCAGAATTTGACTCCCACAAACATACACTTGAAACCCATGAGTCTCACCCACGATTCTCACACAGTAACTCAAAATCCCAAGCAATTCAAGCTTGAATTTGTGGAAGATTACATGTTTGCATTCGAAATTCCTACCCCCTTATATCACTGAAATAGCAAGAAGTAAATCAAACCCTTGAAAATTCCTTCAGTAAACATGTTCAATTTACAAAGTACCCATGCTGTATGAACTGATAAAACTCGGTGATTCCTCAAACTCACCGAAAATGGGTTGAGGAAGATGATCATTAGGTTGTGCGATTCTATTGAATGGGTAGGAATTTGAAATGCCAACTCTAAACTTGATTTCTAAAATGAGTTACGGGGTGTGCTATATGTTGGGAGTGAACTAGATAGAGTGTAAATAATGGAGAATGATAGCCTAATATGGGGAGATGCAGTACCCCCGGATCAAAAATTATTTGCCTACATAAGTAAGCTAATCCAAAGTAAGGATAGGCTACAAGCCTTCTTACAACTCGTGGTTTCATACTATGACTCAAGGGAGGGCTTGTTTGGACTGCCCCTATGCCATTTGTGGTGAACCTAGTGCGAAACCTAGCACAACCCATAATATTCTACTACAAGTCGTGCCATGTAATCGTAACACGAGAATGAAAGGGTCAAAGTTCAAAAAAAATAGTACGATCCTTATTATATTTCGTGAAAAGAAATCATGATCACATAACACAAGTCATAGAAAAATATAGAAGAACACAGGTTAGGGAACCCCTTAGTATGAATCTTAGTACGAACCGTACCATCATAGTACGAGTCATAACTAGGAGTCCTAACAAACCCATCATGAACTACGAGTCGTAGTATGAGTTGTACCACCATGGTACGACCCATACTGTAGACTCGTGGAAAACTTCAGAGGTTATTTTTCTTGCTTTCTTTTTCTCAGATCATGCATACTAACCTTTTTGCCTTGGTGCAATAAATCTAAAAAGGATATCAAAGATGAAGCCTCAACACAAGTGGGCTAGAGCTGAGATAGCTACTAGGAGGGCATTGAGAGATGAGCTTTGCAACTCTAATCAAGCGGCTCCCTAGTGGTTCGGTGGAAGAGTACTGAGTTTGAGACTTTTGAAATGATGAGCCACGGACCACTAGGGCTCAAGCCAAGGTACGAGCCGAAGCGATTCTGCCGCTCCATCCTTTAGTCCCCCATATGAAGAGGTAGATAAAGAATAGGTTCAAGAGTCGTGGAGTGGTTCTAATTAGGAAGGAGGGTTCGAGGAGGCCCAATACGAGATGAGGAAATGAGGCCACTTAGCGAAAAGAGGACCAAACTCTGCCTTGTGAACCATTCCTATTAGGTAGAGGGAGAGTGCTCGATTCTAAGGAGATATATGAAACGAGTCTTGCTCTCGCCTCAAGCGATCCGTCAAGGGTAGAGCATACAAGAAGAACCCGGTTCTTCACAAGTGCCTTAAATGAGGTAGAGGAAATGAAACGGATATTCAGTTTCTATGGATTTGACTGGATGGCTAGAACCATAGAAGTACGAGTCCTATAAGGGTTGGGAGTTCTATGACAATTATTTAGCCACGATGGAGCAGAATGCAAAAGGTTGGTAGAAATTGAGAGAACAACCCAAGCTCACAGAGCATGGTAGTGCGGTCGCACGGTTGATATCTCCGAGCATACTATTGTTTGGGTACTCTATGGGCCACAGGCCGAGCTCTAGCCATGACAAGCGAGTTCGATTACGGAATGGAGCGTATGAAAAGGGTAAAGCATTTTGGAGTTATAAGGAGAGACAAAGACAAATTAAATGGCTAGCTAGGGTTCTAGCGGATGATAAGCAGGATGTAGACTAGGTGGCTAGTGGAAAGCAGGTCCATCAAACCTTATTGAACTGGCGAAGGCCTTCTAGGCACTAGTCCGTCACCGATTTCCCTATACGCGGCGATTCTAGCAGCCCCACTCTTCCATACATAGATGTGGAGCTAGATGAAGAGCTAGATTTAGAGGCATATTTGGTCCTTTTTGTGGCTAATGGAGGAAAGAGTAAGAAGATGGTCTTGGAGGATATTGGAGATGAGCTCTCAAAGAAGAGGAAAAAGAAGGAGAAGAAGGAGAGAAAGTGGGTGAGGTGGAGATGTGAACTCATGAAGCATATATATCGGAGTTGCAGGAGCGAGATACGATGGCGGGAGCTCCACCCTTTGCCCGAGTGCTTGCGGAGTGGCGAGGACCCTTCAATGGAGCCACATTCATCTAGATTGGAGACTGAGGTCTCTGAGGCGACTACTACTATTGAAGGGTGACCCAATCCCCCAACTAACTTGTTCCATTGAGTGCGTCGGCCACCGGCCCAGCGCCCTTTATTACAATGAAGGTACCACTCTGCGAGGGTGGCAGGGCACTTAAGTGTTCCACGGATATACCCCTTTCCGTGTTTTCATATTCTATGCTTCAGGGACGAAGCATGTTTTCAAAAAGAAGTGTACTTGTAGTTTTGGGTATCTCGTTCGTCCAAGGGTTTTTTCTTGTTGTGTTTCTTTTCCATCAGACATCCTATCTAGTAGAACTAGCACTTTTAGGTTGTTTTTATTATTCATTTAATTATAAGTAGCTTAGAGTACTTTACAACCATTAAATGCACTAGTTTGATGTTTTTGAGAATAATTGACCATGTTTAAAATTTTTATGTTAGTTGTGTAGTTAATTGAAATTGCATGAATGTTGTGGATCTTTGTATGACATTTATATTATTAGTATGTGGTGTAACATTCTGTGCATGAACTAGATGGGTAGATTCCGCGCAAACCGGTACCATGAGTGAGTGAGGATTCATACTTAGTTCAATGCGTATTTGAGGATCTAGAACTTTCCCGATGGTCTTTGTATAAGTTTTCGGATAGTTGGTTAGGAAATAATCGCCGGGCCATTTTTATTTTAGCTATTTTAGCTTAAATTACCCAACCAAATAAAAATGAATAGCTTGATCCCAATTTTGAGCCTAATATTTACTATTTTTCTTCTATTAACCCTACACCTTTTCAATTGTTTATAATGAACATGTTTTGGCCCTAGTCCCTCCTTGGACATTGTGAACCTCAACTCAAGAAAAATGCTCACTTGAGGTGGCTATAGTAGGGTTGCGTAGATTATGAGGTGGAAAAGAAAGAAAAATGTTAAAGAAGGGTTGGTGTTGTGTGAAAAGAAAAGAAAGAGAAAAAGAGATCGAAAGAAAAAGAAATGAGAAACAAAAATGAAAAAAATAAACAAAAATGAAATGAAAAGATGAGAGAAAAATAAGGCACACCCATATATTGCATTTAAACAAACAAAAAGGGAGAAAAGCACACGTATTCTTAAAAAAAATGGAAAATGGGGTAAAAAGTGAAAAGTGAAGACACGAGAATGTAATGCCATGGAGGGTTTAGTCACTAAATTCCATATCTACCATACCAATAGGAATCCTTCATTAAAGATGAACAATGTCCTATAGTGATCCTAGCTTAACTATCCGAAGAGTCAAAGTATTAGAAGTAAATAAGGGCAAGCCTATGGTATTCGATGTGCAGTATTTGAAACTTCTTTATGAGTGAGGATCTCAATTGTTTAGTCCCAAGTGTCTTAGAAATTTCTATATCGCGAGTGTTGGGGACTTCATTTTCGTAATTACTTGGTTTGTGTTGTGTTTACCAATTGTTTGTGTGAATAGCATTGGTGATAGCTCAATTCTCTTCTAATAGTTGGATGTCATATCTTGATTCCTATATGTCATAAGTTGTGGTTATATACATTGCATAGTTGACTTAGTTTGAATAGAAAAGGGGTCAATAGTTGATTGTGGTTTATAGTGCAAATTTTGTTGTGACTGTAGGTATTCTGAGTTTTCTTACTAGTTGAGCATTGTTGTTAGTTTTGTTTTCTTTGTAGGACATGCAAAAGTCCTAAGTTGAGTATGTTGATGTGCAGTAAGTTTACACCACTTTGACACTTAAAATAGAGAAATAGCATGAACTTAGGTGTGTTTATATGGATGTGAGACACTTATACTTTGTTTACGGGGAAAATAGTTGTTGGAGTTTAATTGTGCAAAAATGGGAAAATTACGAAAAGTGGCTAATTACGAACCTCGATTATGGCCAGTGCCATCTGAGGTACTAACCATGCGAGAGACGTGGAAAAGGTCTAGGCCAAAGTGTTGATGCCAAGAGAACTTATAGCTCATGGTATGACTCGTACTATCCTTGTATGAGCTGCTATAGGTCGTACAAAACTTGGAAGATTTGCATGGCGTGTCGCCCAAGTGCAAACAAGGGCACGTGGTCTTCAAGTAATATAGGATTGTTAAGTCAAATCTTTTGTATCCATAGGAACTTGTCAATTTAATCGTTATAAGGTTGTCACTTTAATTTCACTAATCTACTCAACAAGTCAAATGAAGATTGGTTTGGAAATTAAACTATTTAAAGAATGTAAAAGTTATCTAAAACAAATGCAAGCTTGATGGTATTTCGATAATATTAATGAGACTAGGGCAATGGCACTTGGTTGGTTTCAGATTGAGTTTTCCAGACGTAATTAAACTAGCATGATTCTTCCTATTATTGCTAGTTGTAAGTTACTATCCATTTCTTGCACTATCCTAGCATCCATGAACTATTGCATGAATGCTAACACCTATATCCCTATGGTCGTAGGAGAATAATGAAGTGACGATTATGCCTACTTATATTTCTACTAAACGGGATTGAAGGATATATCCCTATATTCAACAACAACTTCTAACCTATCACAAATGGGTTCAAGGATCTTCGAATTCCCGTTCTGTATTAATCTTTAACCCTTTTGATTCCCTTTCCCAAGCTCGATCGAAAGCCAACGGGTACTTCACAGTGATAAATCTCATAAATAATAAATTAAAACAAGTAATTACAAACAACTTGATGAAGTAGAACCCAAACCATGTTTAATTAGTCTTTCAAACAATCAACCATTCACTTTTGCACAACCCTAGTATATGATTTCAGCCACTCATAGACAAGCGGAAAAACAAATATTTAGTCATCATCTTACGAAAATACAAGGTAAAAGAAAACTTAGTTGTAGAACCTTGTCTTCCTTCCAAATGGATTACAAGCTTTCATGAATGAACTACGGAATAAAAATGAGTAAAGGCTACTTCAAAGAAGTCCAAAACTACACCAAGAAGTACAAAAAGTACGTAACAGATGATGTATGGATTATATTTATAAGATGAGCCTTCCAAGTGATGCTTACGCCCTTTAAGACTTGGCTTTAAAATCAACATTTATTCATCCTGGAATGACCTGGCATGCCGCCCGTCTATCTCGCCACAAACTTAATCAAATTTTCTGCAATTTCAGCTCCGAGATAGAGTCATGCCTAGGTAACTTACGGCTCGAGTTGAGTCGTACCATCTGATGGGAGGTACCCTTAGCATTCATCTAAAACTTCACAAGATTTTAACGAGGTGAGGTTGCCCAGCCTACGCAAGCGCAATGGTCGTCATGTAATATAGGATTGTTAAGTCGAGATATCATTGCTTGAGGACTTGTCAATTGAATCATTATAAGGTTGTCACTATAATTTCACTAATCAATGAAACAAGTAAAATGAAGGTGGTTGGAAAAATGAAACTACTAAAACTTCAAATGTAAAAATTAACTAAAACAAATGCAAGTTTGATGGTATTTCGATAATGATGACAAACTAGGGCAATAGCACTTGATTTGTATTAGGTTGAGTTTCTAGGCGTAATTAAAGTAGCATGATTCTTCCTATTGTTGTTAGTTGCAAGTTACTTCCCATTTCTTGCCCACTATCCTAGAATCCAAGAACTATTTCATGAACCTAACGCCTATATTCCTATGGTAGCGGGAGAACAATGAAAGCGACGATTATGACTACTTGTATTTCAACTAAGCGAGGTTGAAGGGTATATTCCTATCCTCAACAACAGCACCTCTGTCACCAATTGGTTCAAGAGGTCTTTGAATTTCCGTTATGTATTTATTTCTAACCATTTTGATTCCCTTTCCCAAGTTCAATTGAAAGCGAGTGGATTTAATTATAAAGTGATCAATCTCATAAATATAAATTAAAACAAAATGCATCTACAGACAACCACAAACCAAGAATCAAAACCAAGTTTAATTAGTCTTTCAAACAATTAACCATTCACCATAGCCACAACCTAGAATGAGTTTAGCAACTTCTAAACAAGCAGAAAAACAAATACTATGTCATCAACATGCAAAATCACAGTAAAGAGAAGAGAAAACATAGTTGTAGAACTTCGTCTTCCTTCCAAACGGCTTACAAGATTTCATGAATGAACTAAGGAATAAAAAATGAGCGAAGGCTTTGCTTCAAGAAGTCTGAAACTACTCAGGAAGTCAAAAACCACGTAACAAATGACCTAAGGCTCATATTTATAGCTAAGCCTTCAAATGACGCTTCTTCCCTTCAATATTTGTCTTTAAAATCGGCATTTTGGTCCTGAGAATGACCACAGGCGTGGCACCCCTCTATCACAAGAAAGACTTTATTAAAATTCCAGCAATTTCAGCTACAGATAGGGTCTAGCACACTGCCCCAGCCATAGCACCCAGGCCCGAGATTTTTTTCTCAGAAATTTGGGACTTTTTTGGTGCGCCCGGCCATGTCACCAAACCGTCGAGATCCTCAAATCTTTATTTTGCATGTTTTAGCCCATTTTGCCTAATTTCCTGCTCAAAATCAACTCAAATTGTTTTTATCACATAAAACACACACACACATAATTTTAGATAAAGTATGGATTATGAACTCAAAACATGGCAAATGGGCATGAAAATATGTCCAATATCACCACCCCACACTTAAGTCATTGTTCATCCTCGAACAATCCTTAAAACATACCTAAAATCATGTTTCACAATCACACTTGATACCTCTATCAACTCATACTCAACCAACTAGCATAGAGCATGCATAATGTGATTTATCATTATAAAACACTTCTTAACAAACCACGCCGAAAGATTTCACAATTAAAAGACATAACCTCTATAAATAACTCATCTTTTTAGAACAAAGGGCCAACATGAACAAGTGTGAAACATCAAACAAATATTACACTGAATTAGACCTCTTGTGACCCTCACTTTTAGTGATGTTCCTCTCTCAACTTCGTCAATATAAGACATAGAACACAATGAGTAAAGGCACACTCACAAATGATGTAATGCACATATGCAACATACCATAGGCTTGCCCTTTGTGTATGTTAAGACTACCTAATTGCTTCAAGAGATTAAGATCCAAGGACTTTCCTTGGTTGTAATGTCGGTTAAGAGATAGGTAGGTTTGATATTTCATTTTTATAGTGAAGACCACCTAAGCACTTTTAAGACATATTTCACTTTACTTGTCCACCACCTCTTTCCTTGCTTGTTCACCTTTCCTCTATTCACCCTTATCTTTTCTTTTCATGCCCCATTTTTCCATTACTTGATTGCTAATCATAGAATAACTAAGGATTTTGCAATTAAAGCTCTCTTTTTAATTTCCTAGCGGCAAGTAGACAACACAATTTTTATAGGCACCTTCTTCTTACTTTTCTTTCCTTACCACAATTTTTCTTTTTCCTTTAACATACACTTCAATGGACCTTAACTCAGAGTCTCAAGTTCCTAAGACTACTTTGGATCAATAAGTGCGGGTCTCACACAAAGAGGATTAAATTATTATTGAGGCTAAGAAAGAATAAGGCTTTAGGCTCAAAGGGGTAATTAGGGAGAATGTACAGGAATGTAAAAAAAATATGGGGAAAACATGGCTTTTCAAAGAAATGCCTTGATCATCCTCTCAACTCATACCAGCTAGTTATTCTACATACTGCTTAAGGCAAGTTTTAGATGTAACAATATATACATACAAAACAATTAAGCATACCACTCATGGCAACAAAAATCTAATCAATTTCTATAGCTGCACATTCACACAATCATATTGAATGACAAGTTCAATTTCTACTAATTAAGCCTAAGGATATATGTTGAGTAAATTAAAGAGATATGTGCTTCTCACCAAGGATTCGAGCACTCATGAAATCAAGATGACCACTCTATTTAGTCTAGCATAACGACATATAAACAAGCACAAAAGTGGATGGTGGTTTTCTTAATAACTCAAATAGATAGTTCTGCTCACATCAAGAGATCTCCTAGGACTCAATCCTAAAAAATTAAAGAAAATGTGATGAAACTTTCCTTGACGGTCATCATCCATATATCATAGGAAACATCATTTCTCTATTACTACAACGACTCAAATAAACAAAAACAATAATTGCCCTATTTAAGGGCTCCTTGATAGAGGCAAGGTCACAATAAAAGCAGAAATTGGATGAGACATGAGATTTTCAAAAACAATTCAACTAAACTTCTTTGGCATGCTCACCCTTAACCTCAAAATTTTTGAAGATATCCCCTCACCCCAAACTTAATATTATTCTCTGTCCTCGAGCATCTAAAGTAAAAATCATATAAGGGTGAAATACACCACGAGGCCCTCTAGGGCCTAGCTAGCGGCTTGTCTCTTTCATTAGCGGGTCATACAACCCCCACACTTATTCTCAGACATGCTCCTTAGCTTTGATTTCAGGTACTCGAGACTTTCCCTTATCTATAGAAAAAATAAAAATAAAAGTGACACTATAAAAAATAATAAAGACTATATTAAAAATTGGGTTGCCTCCCAACAAGCGCACGATTTAACATTGCGGCACGACACCATGAAGTTTGACAATTTTTCTTCCACTTTGAGCTTATAATTTCACCCCCAATTTCTTTTTCGATTTTCTATTATGCTCAAGGGGAGTCGGTGTAAACATGAAGGAACAAGTAAGAGATGTTGCATCTTTCCTTTCTTGGCTACGAAGTGAGGGATGTAGTTTTGTGTCTTTGGCATAATAAATTTTATAATATAGGGGCATTGTTCTTCATCTACACCTCTCTCCATAGGTTTCAACGGATCTATTCATAGGTTTTCCCCCAAAAACAATGTCGAGAAGTGTTTAGAATGAGGAATAATACACCACAACTCAAGGCGCATTTATGCTTGACATCACCGCTTTTATCCACCTCTTCAACATCAACAACTTGAAGAATCTAATTGTTGGGATTCCTATTCTTGTTCCGTGCATTGTCTGATATCCACTTAACACTCTGTGTGAGTTGGGCCTCGGGCGCTGAACTTTTCATTCAAAAGACTCTGCAGGTTATGGATACTTAAGACAAATTGATCCATCTCTTGTCGAGCTCTATTCTCTATTCCCTTGAGGTTCCTCTAGTGTATTGGCTGAACCGTGACTTGGCTCTTTTACAAGCTGTAGTCCCAGCCATCATCTCGTAGGCTTGGCACACAACGTTTTAAGGCTCCTCCTGTTCGGTAAAGAGGCTTTGCTCCTCATTACTTCCATATGCACCGAGTTTTTTCCATATTGCTTGCGAGCATGATGTTTCCTCCTCTTCATTATTCCGTATCAAAAACAAAAGGAGGATTGTAATAGCGGCCTGGGGAAGGGGAATAAAATATGGGCACCTACTCCAATGGCCATCCCGGACCACCACATCACCACAAGTATGGCGGTGTTGCCAAAAGTGGGGTCCTCCATAATTCAAACAAGGATTTTTAAAATATGAATACCCATCATTCAACTCAACTATATTACCTAAGTTTCATGTATAAAAGTGAACCTATAATATAAAAAAAATAAAACAAAATATTTTAATATATATAGACTAGTGAAAAAATTCCAACCTACAAATGATTAAATAATATTCAAGTCCGGCAACGGCGCCAAAAAAACTTGATGTCTCCCAAGCGCACGCAAGCACGTGTTCATCCAAGAAATATAGAATTTGTTAAGTCAAGATATCGTACACGAGAACTTATATTAATCATTATAAGGTTGTCGCATTAATTTCACCAATCTATGGAAACAAGTAAAATGAAGATTGTGTTGGAAAATTAAACCACTAAAACTTCAAATATAAGAATACTAAAACAAATGCAAGCTTGATGGTATTTGATGACGGACTAGAAATGACACTTGGTTGGTTCAGATTGAGTTTTCATACTTAATTAAACTAGCATGATTCTTCCCTAAAGTTGTTAGTTGTAAGTTACTATCCCATTTCTTCCCACTATCCCATTCATCCAAGAACTATTTCATGAACCCTAACGCACATATCCCTATGGTCGCGAGGAGAACAATGAAACAATGATTATGCCTATTTGTATTTCAACTAAACGGGGTTGAAGGGTACATCCCTAATCCTCAACAACAACTTCTATCCTATCATCGATAGGTCCAAAGGTCTTTGAATTCCCATTTTGTATTTATTTTTAACCCTTTCGATTCCCTTTCCCAAGTTCAATTGAAAGCCAACGGTCCATAAGGTGATCAATCTCATAAATGATAAATTATAATAAATAAATATAGACAACCATAAAGAAGAATAAAAAAGTTTAATTAGTCAAATAATATGTCACGCCCCTCCTTGGGAGGCATGGCGCACACAGTGCCCTACTAGGACTGGGCTGGCTGGGTAGTGAGCCTAAGCACTTCGTGCCGGAGCGGCCCTAACTCTTGATTCAAGAAAATGATAGGCTATATAACGGCTGTAAATACGGCTTCCAGCTGAAACTAGGCCTATAGCCACTGTAAGGAAGCAACGGCTAACCCCAGAACAACTAAACCAATAGGGAGCTATAAGGATAACAAAATTTTTGTTGTAGTTATTTTACGAATCGAGAAAACAAGTGCTAAGCTTCTACGTGACCAACAGATCACTACCAACTGAATAGGCCCCACACGGCTATCATAAGTGAGCTAAAACATACACACGGCCTCCCACCGGCCGGTACGGCTAACCCCTGAAGTTATACAATGTTGCCCAAGCCTCTAAGAATGCGATAAGATGGTCGGGACAAGGCCCAGGCCTACCCATCTTGTACAAAAAAAGAAAATAAACCTATAGCTGTCTAGCTCCGGATGACGAGCTGATGACTCTATGCGGCTGAAATCACGAGGTATCGGCTCATCGTCTATAGTCTACGACCAAGTAATGCAGCACCCCCCAACGGAAGTAGTCACCACTAGTACGGACTATGTAAGAAAAGCGGACATAACTGAATGGCAATAATGCGGTAGTTACAGATAGCGAGAAAGTAGCGCTGTGCAGGATAGCAGGGATGCGAAATAAAAACCTCTGTGCGAAGGTACACCCGTCGACATGGAGTCCTGCTATCTATAAGCTAATAAGTAACATGTATATACATATATAACATTCAAATACCTATACCAGCCAGAAATATAGCGAAAGGCGCCAACCAACACACAGTCTATATGCAGCCCAAGTCAAAACCATCAAAAGTAAATTACTCCACTCGCCTACTAACTATGAGCACCTCCATTCTGGCCCCACAGGTATGTAGCAGGTCCTCTGGGCCACGACTATAGCGTATCGAGTCAGGAGGACTCCTGTAGTGTAGCGCAATGCGCATCGTATGCAGCCAGCCATGTCTGTCCCTGGGCAATGGCGCTCGACGGGGGTAAGCTATAATGCTACTCAACGATCGGCTTGATATGGGGAATGTTGCATCCCATCTTCGTCCTCTTTGCGGACGGCAGCCATCTCCTTGGGTAGTATCCCTCACCTGGGGAGGGAGAGTGTACAACTATTAACCACGGGGGGCGGCAGGAAGCTCTACGGGTGCCCTCATAGCACAAACGGAGTCTCGGCAAACAATAATCACATATAGCAAGCATATTCGTTCTGAAAATACTATCAGTATTATGATTTCTTATTACGAACTCTTTTACGCATTAAATTGATTCTCATATGCGCGAGCTATATTTGTATTATCTAAAATATTATCGTATGTGATATTGCTTTACTAACTTTTATTTTGAATACAACATAATAATATAAATATACTTGTGATTATCTTTTGGACTAAATTCTAGACTTATAGTTCCCTCTTCTAGACTTTACTTTGTTTACTATAATGGGATTTCTATCTTGCCCAAGAACTAGCTTTACATACCTCCGTTTTACGATTTCCCGGCTAATTGGTGTAATTCGGTCAATATTCCTCTATTTCTCCCAAGTTTGCATCAATATGTATAACAATTAGGACTAAATACATTAATATTGGAACAAATATCACTTTTAATATATATATATATATGGCCCAAACTTTGACTTATCGAAAAACGGTCAAAAAACTCGCTATTTCTCGAAGTCCGGAAGGAATGCTTACTTTAGGGCTAGGAGTATATTGAATCTAATTTTGAGCAATTCCACTTACCTTAGCCATTACTTACGGCGGTTTGCCGACCGAATTTTACAAAACTAAATATGTAGGAATGCTCCGCTGCTTTGCTTAATACCTCACTACCTTCGTTTATTTCGAGTTTGGTACTGCGTATATAGGTGTAATTGAAAGGAAAATGATAGGTTGTGTTCGTGTTTCCCTCTCTCTAGTTTGACCTATGTTTCTTATTGGATATTATAAGAAATTTCATCAAATAAATGAAGTGGGGGAGGTTTTATATAGTGGGGCTTGGATACGGGCGTCCATGAGCATCGCAGAGGCCTCCCTCCGTGGCAAGGGAGCCATCGCGAGGAGGGCTCTGCCCCGACTCCTCCGCGATAGTTTCAACGCGGCGTGAATCGGTCTTCCCCCGGGCCTTCTTATAACATGTATGGTATTCTAGAACCCTTAACCAACATGTGAATAGGCCATCTACATGTTAAAAATTTACGAGGTGTAACATAATCAACCATGCACCATGGACACAACTAGAATATGAGTTTAGCCACTCATAGGAAAGCGGAAAAACAAATACTTAGTCATTGTCATGCAAAAATACGAAGTAAAGAAGAGAAAACCTAATTGTAGAAGCTTGTCTTCCTTCCAGCGACTTACAAGCTTTCATGAATGAACTACAGAATAAAAAACGAGTTAGGCCCCGCTTCAAAGAAGTCCAAAAACTTCTCAAGAAGTCAAAAACTACATGTTAACGATCTAAGGATGATATATATATATATAGATGAGCCTTCAAAATGACTCTTTTGACCTTTAAGACTTGGCTTTAAATCAGCGTACTGGTATAGAATGACGATGCCCTCCTATCACCGACATAGACTTAGTCAAATTTCCAGCAATTTCAGCTCAAGAGACCGAATTTGAGATTTTTTCTATGATATTTGGACTTCACTTGCGAGTGCCGACTATATCACCAGACCACGCCCAAAATCCTCAATCTAATTTTTGTGCATTGTTTTAGGCCCACTTTGCCTAATTTCTGCTCAAATCAACTCAAATCATTTGTTATCACATAAAACACATACACACATATATTTAAGATAAATTAAGGATTATGAACTCCAAACATGATCAAATATGGGTAAAAACATGGCAAATGGGCATGAAAATTTTCCCAACATCAATAGGCCAAGTCTCACGGTATGGGTAGCAACCAGGAATCGTGAGATCTACCTAGACCACGTACCAAGTAGTGGAAAAGTTTAGAAGAAGTGAATACTGGCACGTCTCAAGGGTACGAGAAGGAGTCACCGGTTGTAGAGGCGAAGTGCGAGTCGTACAAAGCCATTCGTGAAAGTTTAAAACATTGCCAAAATTTTTAATATCAAACCCCGAGTGATTGTATGACTCATAGGTTCATTGTTACGTCATACCAATTCCCAACACTTATCCAGATTTAGTAGATGTCGGCCAATGTACGAGTGAGGTATGGCAGGTCAATCTTGTTATGGGTCAAAGATAAGTCGATGATAGTTTTAGCGGTTTCCTGTTTACTTAGGAAAAGGTTCTAAAATATGTGTAAATACTTTTAAGGTTATTTTATGAACAGCAGTTTTAGCACATGAAATACATTGAGGAAAAATTGTTGTTAACTTTCTATTCATGTCTTGGTGATTTTCTTGCTTTGATTTTCTTCATTGTTCTTGAATCATTATTCATAAATTATTGTAATAATCAAGTGGGTTTTCTTTTAATAATCTTTGTAAGTATTAAATTATGTGTTCGTCTATGAATGCTTATAATTATATTTAAATCATGAGAGTCTAAAACCTCCACAACTAGGGTTGTAGAAACTATGGTGAGTTAACAAACTAGGGTTGCACGAAATGATTCTAACCAATGCTAAACACTTGTATTGTATTCTCTTCATCTTTAATGTTTCTTAATGTAGCGCAACATTAGGGCTTGCCTAAATTCTTCCCTTTCTTGAGGCTAGAGAAGTAGATATTAGGAAAAGAAAATTACAACAAATCCTTGATCTTTATGGGTCATTGTTTTACATGAATTGCGGTCGCAAGATAGTTAATTTGGGACAAATTGATAAAGGTTGAAGTGAAATAAACATGACACCTAACCTGGTGATTGGGTATAGTCATCAATAGGGACAAACTAGTCATTTGGATGAACCCTACTATTAAGTTCTACTAGTAACCATTGGGATAGATAACAAGTGTAAAACAGGAGTAGTTATGAATCCATGGGGAACACTTATTGATGTTGGGAATATTTTTATGCACATTTCCATGTTTTTTACCCATGACCGATCATGTTTTGAGTTCATAATCCTTAATTTATACACTTAAATTCATGTATGTGTGTGTCTTATGCACTAACAAATGATTTGAGTTGATTTGTGAGGAACTTCAGAAAAATAGGCTCAAAATGATGCAAGAAATGAAGATTTAATGAGCTAAAGTGTTTGGTGTTATGCACAGGCGCCCTTCACCAAGTCGAAACTTTAGAGAACAATCGAGTTAGGGCTATACGCCCCATCCCTCAATCTTGAGAGAATTGCACTTCACAAAATTGGCAGATAGTGGCGCCCCACACGCTAGAGTGTCTAGACTTAGAAATTTGGCCGAACACCTTGGCAAGATAGAGGGGGTAGCGCCGAGGCCTTGTCGAGCTGAAAATTATTTGAAACATGACTAAGTGTGTGGTAAGATACATGGGGTGGCGCGCCGGGATCATTCCGGGGTAGAAAATGCGATTTTAAACCCAAGTCTTGAAGGACCTCAGCGTAATTTGAAGGCTCATCTATAAATAGAGGCCTTAGGTGGTTTGTTAAAGAGTTTTGGACTTCTTGGAGCATTCTTTACTCATTTTTACATTCCGTAACTCATTTATGAAAGCTTGTAAGCCGTTTGGAAGGAAGACAAAGTTCTACAACTAGATTTTCTGTTCTTTACTTCGTATTTTTGTATAATGATGACTAAGTATTTGTTTTTTCACTTGTCTATTAGTGGCTAAACTTATATTCTAGGGTTGTGGTCATGGTGGATAGTTTATTATTTGAAAGTGTAATTAAATTTGCTTTTGATTCTTCTTTTATGGTTATTTTTATTTATTTGTGTTAATTTAATATTCTGAGCTTGATCACCTTATAAGTAATCCATTGGCTTTCAATTGAACTTGGGAAAGGGAATTGAAAGGGTTAAAAATAAATATAGAATTGGAATTTAAAGACCCTTGAACCTATTGGTGATAGGATATAAGTTGTTGTTGAGGATAGGGATATACTCTTAAGCCCGTTTAGTTGAAATAAACAAGTAGGTATAACCGTCATTTTATTTTCCTGCGACCATAGGGATATAAGCGTTAGGGTTCATGAAATAGTTCTTGGATGCTAGGGATAGTGGCAAGAAATGGGATAGTAACTTGCAACTAACAACCATAGGAAAAGAATCGCGCAGGATTTAATTACCTAGAAAACTCAACTTGAAACCAACCAAGTGTCACTGCCCTAGTCTTGCACCATCAACGAAATACAATCAAGCTTGCATTTGTTCAAGCTTGCATTTGTTTTAGTTAATTTTATATTTGAAGTTTTAGTAGTTTAATTTTCCAAACCAATCTTCATTTTAACTATTTGGTAGATTAGTGAAAATGAAGTGACAACCTTATAACGACTAAATTGACAAGTCCCTTGGGTATAATATCTGGACTTCAAAATCCTATATGACTTTAGAACCACGTGAGCTTGTGTGCACTTGGGCGACATCAAGTTTCTGGCACCGTTGTCGGGGACTTGAATATTGTTTAATCATTTGTAGGTTAGAATTTTGTTTCGCTAGTATATATTTTATGTTTGTTTCTTGTTTTTGTTGAATTTCACGGGGTTGTTTGCCTCAGTGTATGCCAAGAACGAGAAGTCAGCCACCTTTTGCTTCTCTTGATCCCGAAATAGAGAGAAGCTTACGAAGGTTATCTATGGAAAACAACAGGCAAGAAATAGGTAAAGAGAATGAGAGAGTTCTAGTGATGCATTTTGCTGGGCCTAATTTCGAGAGTGCTTCTAAATCAATCATCAAATCGGCCATCACTGGGAACTTTGAGTTGAAAGAAGGGACCGTGTGGTTAATCCAAAAGACTTTCCAATTTTAGGGCAAGCCGCACGAGGATCCCCATAGGAATTTGATCATGTTTGTAAAGTAGAGCGAAAACTTCCACTACAAGAACCTATCAGATGAATATGTTAAGTTAACTCTATTTTCGTTCTCACTGATCGATGAAGCCAAGGAGTGGCTTCAGAATGAGCCTCGCAGGATCCATCACCAGTTGGAAGATCCTCTCCAATAAGTTCATGAACTAGTTTTTCTCTTCGAGAAAAACTAAAGAACTGAGGGAAAAGATCTCTAGATTCATACAGAAAGATGGAGAAATGCTAGCTCAAGCATGGGAACGTTACAAGGGTTACATAAGGGATTGTCCATATCACATGCAACCTAAGGAGATAATTGGGCACAACTTCATTGAGGGTCTGGAGCCCGAGTCTAAGATACTCCTTGACCCTACCACACAGGGATAGATTCTGTGCAAAAGTTATGATGAAATTGAGGCTCTCTTGAACTTCATGTCTGTTGGAAGTCAGGATTATCAAGACTCAGGCAGAGGATTTATAGCAGCAAAGGTGTCGGGAATGCTTGAGGTGGATGGTGTGGTGGAAATCAGGGCAGATATTAATAAGTTGGTGACCACGCCAGCAGGAGGCGAAGTGCAAGAGGTACAACAGGTACAAATCCCACCACCATCATGTGACTCGTGTGGAGAAAGCCACGCCTATTTAGGTTGTCCTCTTAATCCCGAGTCTGTATATTTTGTGGGACAACAAAGTTGTGGTGGAGGTTTTCCATGTAATGACTAAATCAGGGATACCGGAATGGAGAAAATCCCTCATGGGGAGGGAATCAAAACTGCAAAAGGCCCCAAAACACTTATCAAAGGCCATAGGGCCAGCAACAGAATAGTCTCTTGAGGAGACAATGATATACAATGGATGGTGCAGCAGATACAAGTGGTCAACGAAATGCAAAGGTTCATCCATGATCTTGAAAGGCAAATGGGGCAATTGTCCCTACGATAGAACAATTTTCCATAGGGGGCACTCTCGGGTAACACCAAGAAGAACCCTAAAGGAAATGTAAATGCTATTTTATTGCATAGTGGTAAGGAGCTGGGTGAGGCTATTTATAGAAAAGAAAAAGTTGATAAGGAAAAGGCCATGAGATCCAAGAATGAGGTGGGAGAGTCTAGCAACCCGTAATAAAAAATTGTAGTAGCTAGACCACCTCCCCCATTTCCTCAAAGGTTGAAGAAGAAGATAGAGGACACAACCTTAAGTTTCTTGAGTTGTTAAAGCAGGTTCATGTGAATATTCCATTGGTGTAGCTTTTACAGGAACTTTCGAAGTACGCCAGGTATCTCAGTGATATTGTGGCCAATAAGTGGAGGCATACCAATTTTGAAACCGTGGCTCTTATGGAAGAATGTAGTTCCTTAATCATGAATAAAATTCCATAAAGCTAAAGGATCGCGGGAGCTTCACTATCCCTATCACTATTGGAAGCAAGGAATTTGGTTCAGCCTTATATGATTTGGGTGCGAGCATCAACTTGATGCCTGCATCCCTATTCAGAACTCTGGGATTAGGTGAACCACATCCTACCACAGTGATATTACAGCTTGTGGATTAGTCTCTAGCCTATCCTTAGGGAATCATTGAAGATGTCTTCAAAATGATAAATTATCAAATCATAATGGAT